>JAUZSU010123113.1:0-17885 GCA_034780255.1 Parotocinclus maculicauda
CAATACAGTCGATTCCGGTTAATTGGACCACCGGTTAATGGGACCAACCACTTATTTGGACCAAATCCTAAAGTACCGAATCAAATCCTATGAAATACGTGTAATTTTATTTGCTTATTTGGACCAAACTTCTGCTTAAACGGACCAAAGAACGTGTACAGTATGTAATATCCGTGAAGAAACTGTCTCTGGCATCACTACAACGCTCCTGAGTTTCTTCCCAGCCCTCTACTGCCACCCACAGGTCTTTGCCTAACGTCCATTTACTACAAAATACCCCTGTGGAATCTCTAATAATGTGCCTATTAGGTCTAAAAAGTCCAGACACGGATAGTGTGTCGCACCCGATTCCTTCTGGTTTGACACAGACCTCTGTCTGTATGTCTGATGGCTGGAGTCCCGGTCGGCAAGTGCCCCCGAGAAAGATTTCCGATTCTGTCTTTGCCTGCATGTCTGTATTAAGTCTCTAACAAGCAGTCCGCCTCCAGTCAGTCATACAAGCCCTAAAATTCAGCGTCATGTAATAATTACAGTGCGGCTCATCCCTACGAGAGCAATTATAGAGACGGAGGAACTCAGACCAGCGTCAGGTCAAAGCTTCAGAGCACCAAAATTCAGCCCTCTCCCAGGGATCAAAAGCTGTTTTGAAATCCTGCGCTTTTCAACTACATTCCTAAAATGTAAAAAAAAAAGGCTTTAAGGTCGTCGAGAGAGGAAAAAAAACGACTGAAGGTCGGCACATTCTCTGCCACCAGAATACAGTAAGTAGAACAGAAAGCGGGCATAAAGACTTCATGAAAGAAAGAAGTAATAACAGTCTGGTACTGAGCATCGATACACAAAGCCTAACCTTAATACAACATCTGAAGAAAACGCAAGACAGAGTGTGTAGGGCTAAGCTGGCGTCTTAACAAGAAAGTGGTACAAACACTGTTGGTGTAACTTCCAATTAGAAATATTTTTTATTCCATAAAAAACAGAGCCTTGACCTTGAGAGTTCTGTCTACAGTCCAAACCCAACTCTAAAAATATGAACCTATGATCCAATCTACTGAGCTCCTATAGCTTCAGTGATAATAAGCGCTTTATTATTCGTCCAACTTAATTAATTGATTTGTGGCTCATCGATAAATAATTAGTGATTAGTTACTATGGCCAGTCGGAGCCAAAATTTGGATTTGCTAGAAAGAATCACCAGGGTATCAATGTTAGTATCAGGAATATAAAATAAAATACATTTTACGGGACAGCGCAGTGGGTAGCACCCCTGCCTCATAGCAAGAAGGTCCCGGATTCAATCCCAGGCTGGAGCATCCTGGGTCCTTTCTGTAAGGAGTCTGCATGTCCTCCCTGTGTCTGCGTGGGTTTACTCAGAGTACTCCGGTTTCCTCGCACAGTCCAAAGACGTGTTCGGTTAATTGACCTCTCGTAAGTGGCCCTTAGTGTGTGCCCAACGATGGATTGGCGCCCCGTCTAGGGTTATTCCTGGGCAGAGTTAAGGGCACCGGCTGGCCCGTTACCCCGTGTGGATTAGGTGGAGATAATGGAGGGATGGGTAGAAAAAATTTGCGTAAAACAAAATGTGTGCATGATAATGCATAAAATAAAAATAAAATGTTATTAAATAATAGGGAAAAAAAAAAAAAAAAAGAACAGGAGTCGTGTGACCAGCATAAATAAGAAATATAAAAAAGTGAGTTAGTCTGTTAAGTAAAATTTAAAAACAAAATAAAATTAAAAAATATATGACATTATATTATTGTGTCATCAACTAAAAGAAAACGGTCTGTTAGAAATGAGTATAAAATACATTTCAAAAATAATTTCTCATTTTAATTTAGAACATCTAGTGAAAAGTCGTCCAACAGTTGTCCTACAAGCTGGCCCTGATCCAACGTTCCGCTCTTGCTATTAAAAAAAAAAAAAAATTAAAAAAAAAAAAAAAAAGGTTTAATAAGGTGTCCACATACTTTTGGCCACGTTGTGTCCTTTATGATTTTATTTTCTCTGCAGTTTCTCTAAGGGTTTATTCTTACTCTTGATCTTATATTTGCTGCCGAGGCAGATTAAACGTCAATCTTGGCACTGCGGTGTTACTATATTGGTCTTTGATTTGATTCGATTTTGTTCGTGTGTCTGAACGCCTTGTCTTCTGTGTTTGGAAAATTATTAAAATCTTCCATCTTGAGGCCATCTCTGATTGAATCCTGTAAGGCACTGAGCAGATGAAACTCCTTATGAAGCCGTCGATGCGTCGTGATCGGCGTTATCTCGCGTAATGTGCTTCAGCCGATAAAACAAATCCAGAGAAAAGCTAAGAGGAGGATGGTGACAAAAGAAAATAAAGTCTTATCTTTAAGAGCAGGAACGAATAACCTCGGAGAAAAGGGAGCTGTAACACAGAGTACAAAGAGCTTTAAAAGGGAAGCGCACTCGGCGTGTACTTCTTTGGGGGGGCCAGAATTTATTTTAACACTGCAGATATAAAATGAGTTTTATCTACAGAGCTGAAGCGAGTAGAAAAGTTTAATACAGCATAACTTCTTATATCTGAGCTAAAATAATCCAGGTTTTTTTGGGGGGCACCAAAAGTTATTTTGGGGCACGCCCACTTAAACTCGACCGTTGACCAACATCATACTGGACCAAGACTCAGAAAGGAACAGGGACCCACAACAGTGCGTTATTAAAAAAGCTCGCCTTATTTATATGATTATGTTGCCAAAAGTATGCAGACACCCTTTGTGGTGATGCTTGATGGTTTCGAGCACGTTCGCTACTAACGGGTTCATAATACCAGGCACATGGGCGTCAGGTTTGACACCTTAATGGCTCCCAATATGACACCTTTTCACCTGGGTTAATCAACTTTCTGCTCTGCCCTACATGAAACAAACTTTCTGAAGAAATGCTTGACATTTAGTAAAGAACAGGGTGTCCCTGTTCCCAAATCTAGCGGGAAGCCTTCTCAGACGAGTGCAGACGGTTTTAGTAGCAAAGCGGGACACGTTGCAAACCAAAACATGCACGTCGTAAAATTGAGAGCGCTCCAAGACACTCAGATCTTCTAAATGCTGTCGAATGGAAATAATGGTTTCTTGATCCACGGTGATGTTTGCTGATCCACTCAGACATTTCATTTTTCACAAAGAGAGAAAACCAAGAAAGTCATGACTACTTTTTATATGTGGAAACCTTCTTGAGCTTCCTATCTGTCAAAAGGAAGAGAGATGATTGAGGATCATTGGCCAGATAGATAAAGATAACTGAGCTACAACAAACTGTTTCATGTACTTAAATATGTAAAATATGGACAATTTGGCCCGTTTGATGACCACTGATATCAAGCTATGAAGGTTCAGGCTGTAAAGGGTAAGCAGAATAACTAAAATAGTTTAGACCACGTTAAATAGGGCCAATATCCCCCAAAACTATTTGACAGACTTCCTAAAAATCTCACACATCCCCCCTTTTTTGCTCCCTGAGCTATCTAGGTTGGCCCAGTTCTCCACTCCAAGTACCTCTGCCATGTACATGAAAGAAAACGAACCCTTTCCTCAGTCAGAATCGCTTTTACACTCGTGCACGAACTTCAGAGAGAAGAAAAAAGGGCATCAATTTAAAATATTGTAAGGGACGAATGTCTTACCCTCAGATTCTTGATCAATACAGGCTGATCAGGATTCATATTTATTTCTGAAAGATCATCTGGGTTCATAATCAGGATCAGGCAGGGGTGTGCATTTGCGAAGGTGGCCGTCTGTGATCTGAAGCTTTGCTCATATGTAGCATTGATCTCGGAATGAGTGGAAAAAAGAAAAGAGAGAGACCTAAAAAGAGCAGCAGAGCTAAACGAAGCACGTGGGAGACAGTAAATTGGTTCCCAAGCTGCCAAAAGCCCACAGGCATCTTCAGACTGCCAACGCGCTACCACGACCAGAACGCACCGTGTCTGCGTTTTACTGGTTACATTTCCAGGAGAACCAAACAGCAAGGTACAGCCAGTGAGCGTTAACTCAAGCTAACAAGAGCAGGGATTAGCTTTTATGGCTATAATATTAAGACCGTCATTACTGCGCTCTCCATAGAGCAGCTTTCGAAATCATTAAACGGTCCAAATGAGCCTGGTTACAAAAGAAAACAAAACAAGAGTGTTTTTTAGAAACTTTTCCTAAACTGGCAGGTTACGAATGAGTTAATGGCTTTAGGGTTGAAGAGTTTGATGTCAGTAAGTCAGTAAGTGCCTCAGAACTAAGTTGCACTTTTTAAGTAATGCCTGGATGAAATAATGAAAGTTTAATGCATTGGTTTTATTCAGCTCCGTCTATGCTAAGTCGATACTGTTTATTTGCAATGCATAGCTAAATACAGTTCACTTTGAGGAAGAAAAGCTCTCGATTCCATCTGAGCTCGGGTTTCAACCGGCAGTAGCTTCGAGAAATAGAAAATAGACTCTGGTGCTGAAGAAAAAAAATAATCAGAGCAACAAAGAGACAGCAGAGTGGAGGATTGATAAATTAAAAAAAGAAGCAGAGTGAAAGGAGAAGCGGAATATCAGTCAGAAATATCTTTATGTTTAGTTCGTCTTTCAGTGTGGCCCTAAAAATATTAAGAATTGCTTTTACACTAAACTGGTGTTCGTTTGCTCTTTACATGATCGTGATTAAAGTTCTGACTTGTAATTCAGTCTGTTTTTAATGTGATTCATCATTTCTGATTTTGTTCACGTTATTATGTGTTGCTGTGCAGTACGTATGTTGTTATCCGATTTTGGTCTTCTTATTATTAGATTTTTGGCCGGTATCTCCTCCTAGAACTTTCGACATATCGACACGGGACAAATGCCAAAAACGGCCGGTATGTTCGGGAGAAGTGTGTTTGTTCACAGCTAAGAAGAATATTTTTTCGTTCTCCCGCTACGATCTTTTTTGTGCAAAAAATTTCCCATTGACTTAACGTTACGGCAAACCTGGCACAGCCGTAGCTCGGTCAGTTTAAGCTGCACGCAGGAAAATTGGACAGCCTGGACTTGGGTATGATGTCACCGGTTATTTTAAGTTACAGAGTGATCACACTGTTCGTTCATTTTTTAACACACTTCAAAAATCACCCGATTCATTTTATATGGCCCCACTCTAGCGGAAAGATCAAAGAAAGCTCAAACCCGAGGTCTCGGACAAGAACCAGTTATCGGACCTGTACCCTGCCAGAGCCTTCAGGGTGTCGGACCTGTGCCCGGCTCGGAGCCATGCCCAATCAGGTCTCAGTCCTGTGCTCATCCACAACCAACCGGGACTTGGACCGGAACCCGATTACAATCGACCGGGGCTACACCCGACCAAATCCTACAAGGACTCGGACCTGCACCTGACCAAAACGTACAGTGCCTCGGACCCACACCTGACCAGAACCGACCCGGTCTTAGATCTGTGCCAGGCCAGAACCAACCGCACCGATGCAACACACATTTACAGTTTTAGTTTTCTAGTTTTTCCTTTACTATGTTACATATTCAGTCAATAATAATCATCGGAAAAAGTGCGTAAAAAACTAAATAAAGTACAAATAAGATGTGTGTGAGCGGAAGAAGTATGGTAAGTAAGTAAGTAAATGTAAGAAGAATATACAACAGAAGTAGAAGTAAAAAATAACCCACATGTTTGAATTGAGTGTAGTTTGGCATATTCTCCTCAGAAAACATCAGCGAAGACAGAAACTAAGCATTAAGCAAAGCATAAGGGTTAAACAACACTATCTGTCATAATATATTTTACTCCAGACCTGTTCGATTGACCTTTTGCTGCTGGTGTTTTAAAATTTTAATCAGTCAATTTTAAGAAAAGAAGCACAGCCTCATGGGATCAGATGCCCTTCTGTGTTATAGACATCTTTTAAAATATGTTATGATTGTACAAAAAATGGAAGTTTGGAAATAATTAACCTTTGCATTTTTTACTAGGGGGAAATGATTCGAAAAGAAATCCCTCATTTGCGCTGTAATTAACACTGAGAATATTGCTTGGGTTGTGCACAATTAAGTATACAGACTGAGCAGCCCGGGGGGTGTCGAAAATGGCCTGGAGGACTTGGCATCTGGGTTGCCACTGAATAAATGTTTTAACCGCTCTGCAACAACAAAAAAAAAGATTAATAGTAAGCAGTGTTGGAAATTAATCAGTACTCTTCCAAATCCCAGAAAAGTGGGCTTCATTCATGCCCAGCTGCACCAACAATCTAACATTAAATCGATTTGCCCATGGATGACGCGTCTGTGTGGGAGCCTAGAGTAGCTGCTTATTCCCAAAACCAAACTTGGAAATTAATTGTAATGTATATTTGATATTAAGGGTTAAAAGCGTAGAGCGTTCTTAATTGCAAAAACCAGACGGTGTTAAACAAGACTGTGTGATTTGTGTGAAAGAATTAAAGTGTTTAAAGTCAGTTTGTTAGAAAATACTACAAGGGTTGTGAGATTTATTTAAGATATAAACGCAGCGAATCAATACAAAACATTTGAAAGACGTTAAAGAATTTAAGGCTGTGGAATTGGGCTTTAATTTGGCCCACTTTGAAATTGGGTTATTTTCATATATTTATTTGAACCTGCCTACTGTTCCAAAAACAGGATTTATTTTGAGCTCGTCTGTCGTACTTTGTCCCAACAAATCTGATCAACTTGATTTATCTTTGCAAAATTTAAAAAACTTGTTTGTAAAGTAAAATTTGGTCTCTCGCCTGTAAGACACTGGCACTGCCATCTCTTATACGTTTGGTGCTGTTTCTTGGGCAGATTTGGTTTACACTCATTTTGCACCATCGCTATTGGTCCAGATGGTCCAGGGACACAGATGGTGCTCTTGGATCTCCTTTCAGACCAGGAAGGTCTCTGGATTGCACCCGGTAACCGGCATTAAGAAGTTCGACGCCACGTACACGGAACATGACAACCCTGGGTGCTCCTGTTTTAAACTGGATTGCCCTTACATGATTCATTTGCCTCACTACCTCGCTCCTGATGTATCCTCCAGGCGAAGCTCCAAACTTCGACACAGGCGTCTTGGATTTGAGAAATGTTTTACGAGGCGTAGATAAATGAGATTTCTGAATGCCAGCCTGTTCATTCGTCACCAGAGGCCACACGGTATCACATGATCCTAGTGTAGGAAAGCTGAGTTAGGACAGGTGTCGTGAGCTGTGTGTACTCGTATAAAAGCTGTGTTTCTGGAAACAAAAAAAACCAAACAATTATGAGTTAGTCTGTCAGGATCAAAGCTACAATAACACACGTTTTAGTTAAGGTGTGTAACCTTTTATATTTGGCATCCTGCTTTATTACAAACTAATTTGAAATGGCATGCCTCATTAACATTTTACAAAACAAATCAATAACCAAGCTTGTCCACCAAGATACTCGTGCATCGTTGTCCAACATAATTTTTTAACCCTTCATTTAAGAGAGAAGACGCCTGCTTTTCATGATCAAACACTTGCATGATGGGATTGAGAAACCCACAAAAGCTCAGCTGGATGATTTTGGATCACAGAGCCAGTCCTTTGTTAGCTCTATAGGAGGAAAAATGCAATTTATAGAAGAAACATTCATCTTAGAGCCGAGGCATCGCTGGATGGTGAAATGGTTCAAATGGCAATACCAATATTCTTTGAAAAGGCTGTCAACTTCACGCTGGCTGCCATTTATAGCATTGCTCAGCACTCCCACTGGGGTCATATAGTCGAAATAAGATTCTCTTATCATTCCTTAGGGTTTCAGGTGAAAGAGCAGGCTCGGTTATACTGGGTTGTCAATATTATTAATGAATTGCAGATCATTTGGGGCGAAACGACTTAATTTTGAAGCATAATTCAAAATTGAATAAAAATGATTTTATGAAGAGATCAAAATGACTCCTACACGGTTAAGAGGTTGGTTAGATTAGATCAGATGGATGGCAATCAACTTTGAATTAGATTAGATTAGGTTAGATTCGATTAGATGGATCTAGGACATTTTCAAAGTGGGATGAGATTAGATTCGGTGGCTCCCGGTTAGTTAAAAGTGGCTGGATGAAATTAACTCCATTAGATCCCATAAGATTAGATTAAATTAGTGTCAATGGATCACAGTCAGTTTAAAAGGTTGTGTTAAGTTAAATGGATCCATTTTTAGTTTAAAGGGATTAGATTAGATTGGATGGATCTAGGACATTTCCAAAGTGAGATGAGATTAGATTTGGTGGCTCCTGGTTAGTTCAAAGTGGCTGGATGGAATTAACCCCATTAGATCAAAGCTGGATTACGTTTGATGGAATTAAGAGAGCAGTTTAGATCAGATTTTCTAATCATGGGTATCCCTTTTTGGTTCATGTATATTTTACTCTTCCGTTTGTTCGATTTAAAAGTCTAGTTTGTATTCCCAGAACAGCAGTTCAACCTAAAAATAGAAGCGCAAATAATATTATCGAAGCCATTAGGAGTCAATCAGTTCCTAACGAGAGAGTGACAACTAATTAACCCATTAAGAAAGGTGTGAAACGAGGCCTATTAGGAGTTGATGATGGGTATAGAGGGAAAGTATTGCAGAGCGATTAATTTCGCCGGGTCTTGTCCCTGGCCGATGTTCACCAGATGTTTGCCGTAATCCCGGTCTAAACCTGCAGAACGAGCAAGTGTGTGTCACGTTTTAGTCGTGTGGCTGCTAATGAAGGCTTTATGGATGTGAACCTCGTCTAAACCCGCCAAGAAATGGAAAATCAAGTAACATGATCAGATGAAACAAAAGGAGATTTTCTTCCAAAGAGAGACAGCCAACAAATAATGGATGCATAACCATGTTGGAAACTGAACTTGGTACTGGCAACACCTGCGCTCTCCAGTTGATTATGGAATTCCATTTGATCTTGCTGCTGCAATAACCAAACAGTAAGTCACTAAGCAGTATTGACAGTGTGTCAAGTTAGTCATTCTAGCTTATATTGGTGGCAGTATTAGCATTTTAATCATTAATTCCTTGGCGACCTTGCCTTTCTGGACCTGCCGGTGATTATTTCTATATATCAAATTGTTCTCTGAATCATACCTGGAGGTCAAACGCTTATTGTATCATTCTGAAGTTTTTCTAGTGTCTGTTTGAGCCAGAATAGCTTATGAGATATGTGATATGTGCTCATGTAAGTTTATTTACTTCAGTGAATTTGCAAGCATGTAATCTACACCGGTTTTTGCTGTTCAGTTTATATACTTGGCTCTTGCCTCTTGGCCGTGTTAACTTCTGGTTCCTCGCCTTCTATAGTAGTGCTGCCGGAGTTTCATTCTGCACCTGCAAAACCATTCCTGCTCTCGCTAAATCTCCTACTGGAATAAAAGTAACGAAAAGACATTTATTAACATAAAAGTGGAATCAGGCATAACACAAACAAACGAAAGTCCCATGCGAACGTCCAGCAAAAGGCTAACGAGCTGAGAGTCCAGAGGTGCAGCATGGGTGCCGTGGGTGCCCAAGACGGCCAGGGTGCCGGAGATCTGCGAAGTGCCAGGGTGCCGAGGGTCCACAGGATCGCTTATGTCCCAGGAGGACGCAGACTGCTGAGTCCCAGGGGTCCGCAGAACGGCTGGGGCGTCAAGGGTCCATAAAGCGGCTTTGGGGCAGCGGGTCCATTAAACGGTTCCGTGCCGTGGGTCCACAGCGGCGGGTTAAGAGTCGAGGGTCCATAAAGCGGCTTAGGGGCCGCGGGTCCATTAAACGGTTCCGTGCCGTGGGTCCACAGTGACGGGTTAAGAGTTGAGGGTCCGAAGCACTGCTGAATGGCCTTAATAAAAGAAAACAAGAACTAAAAATCGCCTGAACTTAAAGAAAGTAAAAAGACAAAAAAGGGGAGAAACAAAAGGACGGCTTGCTACAGCCGGGGGTCCAGAAACAGCCTCGAATGGCCGAGGACCCGGGAGCTGCCCTTTACGGCCGAGGATCCATACATGGCCCTTGATGGCCAAGGATCCGAGGGTGGCCACTACAAGGGTCCGGGGGCGGCATATAGTGGCTGAGGACCCGTAGGCGACAACAAAACCACTAAGGGAGCAGGGTAAAATAACAAACCGCGGCAAAAGACGAAAAGCGGGCTCACGGTGCGAGCTCTAATACCTACATTTTCTCTTTTCTCTCCGAGCTGATGTTCTGGCACCACACACTTAGATGCTCCTTCACCTTAGCATCACTCTACTGGTCTTCATGAACAGAATCCAGTCCCACCAGGGTCCTTGCTTAATTTGGGATTGGCCTTTTAAGATATCATATTGTTGTAAAGCTGCTTTGAGACAATGCTCCATTGTAAAAAAGCTCTATAGAAATGACTGACTTAAGTAAAAATGTAAAAGAGAACCAATTAAAAGTGGTCAAACGCAATTTTTTGTAAATTTAGAAACCAGTAACCAAAAATCATGGATAGTACATCCAATAATTTTTCGTTATATATTGCAATACTAATAATACTCTATTTAAATGAGGAGCGCATTTCTATTTTTTTGCACGCTCGAAAGCTACTCCATAGTGTCCTTGACTTTCATCGAGTACGTTCAAACTCAATGATTTTTTTTTTTAATATAAACTGAAAAGACGAACGGTTTAAGAAACGATTGATGTGTTTTGACGTGCTATTACGGCACAGAACAGAAACATGGCCGATTATACTTTATATTCATTCCCAATCCCAAACTCTAAAACGACCCGAGGTTTCCATTTCAAGGGAACAATTATTCCGAGCCGACTGTAAAACTAGTCCTGCAAAGCTGTAAAAGGAAGACTGTAGATGCCCTTGAGTGGCCCAGACACAGTCCTGACCTCAATCTAATTGAAAATCTGTGGCAGTGTTTCAAATCTGACATCTACCGCTCCTCCCAAGCCAGGCTGACCCAGACAGAGGAACTTTTGAAAGAACAAAGGTTCGATATTTCCGGGAGTAAAGCTAAGACTTATCTGCAGGAAGCTCACGGGATTTTAATAACGACCTATTAAACCCGGACTCGCAGTCATTTGCGAATGGATGCCATCTAATAACCTGCGTTCTTCAGGATGCTGTAGGTGAAACAATTACAATTTGAAATGCAAACGGATTCCGAAATGGCAGAGGCTCCCATTTTCTTGACGTGTTTATCACTCAGGGACACGACGCAGCCGAATCATAATCTGTAATCATAGCAGACTCTTGCTGGCTTCATGATTAAGAGTTTAACTGATATGCCTCGAACCACAAATGCAACCCTGATTTAAAACCAAATAACATCGAGAGGGGTGTGGGGTGTGGGGGGTGTGATCATGATATAGATTATTATCAGTTCAAGCTGATAAAGAAACTTAGGCATTAATTACAATAGAAAAAGGTGGATGATTTTATTAAGAACACTAGGCAGAAAGAGAGAGACTGTTAGAGAGACTACAGAGCGTTACTATTACTAACAGGAGGAGAAAAAATTCAAAGCAGACTGTCGGAAACACGACAATGACGCTTCACGGCACCAATCAATGTTAATCACAAGGGAAAAGGTTTTAGCAGTGTGGACATTTCCCTGCTCTGCTCCTGCTCACACTGGTGCCTCTGAAGGCTCGACTCTGAAATATTTGCAAAAGTGTGTCATCCCCAGATTAAAGAAGACCATGCTCCATTTCCCATGGAAAGCTAGCCGTGCTCGGAATGCTAAAATCCACTGCTGATTTAGAAGGACAAACACAAACACACCTGCAAAGATCAGTTTCCTCCAAACTTTGAGATATATCAGTTCTCAGGCTGAGAACATCTGTGGCTTTTTGCACCAGCCTGTGCCATCCTGTCAATCTCTTTCAAGTTTACAGCAGCTAAAGGTCAACAGGCAAGTTTAAACTGACAGGGGTCGGGGCCCACGTTCAGGGCTGTAAACAAGAATGAATCTTACTAGCTACTCGGAGATTTGTGCAATAATAAAGTATTTACAAACACTTAAAAAGTCAAACTGTACAATTGTTATGAAAGAAAGTAATATACTAGTATTTGATCAAAGACTGAACCGAGCTAATTAATACAAACATGATTATTAACACGTTCATTTTATTTTAGGCCAAAAAAAATAAATAAAACGAAAAGGAAAATAAAACAGTGTAATTTTTATGGTCAGGCATTCATTATTTTAGATTTCTTTTTCCAGTGGAAAAATAGAACAATTATAAAAAGAAATAGTGATCTTGGAAAAAAAATAATCAAATAATGTAGAAAAACTAAAAAATGACTAAACAACCCAGTTTTTTTTTTATTCTGAAAAAAATACACAATTTATAGCCATAAAAATGTCTTTATTTTTTAAAACATACATTACCGCAAATAATGACAAAACAGATTTTACTAATAATAATATTTTATTATTATAATAGTTTGTATGTGTGTGTACATGTATATATGAACTTATTTTTTTTATTGTTGTTTTTTTTTTTTTTTACAATTTTCTTTCATTATTTCTGTTTATAAATGGCTGGAAATTGAAACTATATTAATAACAATTAATCTAAACACTAATAGATATAGAAATAATAAAAAAATTCAGCTAAATTAAATCTAACAAATAACAATTAGAACTACATACAGTAAAAAAAAAAATTTTAAAGGAAGTTTAATTTATTTAAATAACCCTATCTGATGTAATAACATTGCAACATTTTCTGTACTGACAAATCATTGTAGGAAAAACTCCTACACCATGTTTTACTTCAGAAGCAGGCAGGGGTTAAACAGGGATTGTGAAAAGTGCCAAATAATTGAGGACATTTTATCTCCAGAGCCTGGACTCCAGATGTTGGGGAGTTTTATCCCTCTATCCGTTCGTCCAGCCCAGTGTTAACCCCTAGATATTTTATCAGGGAGCAGCAGGGTGATCTAGTCTGGATTTGGGACTTCTAAACCCCCTGACCTTACCCTGACATCATATCAGTCTCAAATCCCACCTGCAGCTCAGTTTCACATCCAGTCCCGGAGATCAGAGGGGTCACCGATAAGACGCCCAAAAAAAAAAAAAAAAAACAGCAGAAGACAAACTGGGACTGAAGCTCAGAACTAAACATCTCATGCACTTTTTCTAATACTTGTATTTATTATAAATGCATGTATTTATTTAGGAAAAAGAGTGAACGTGTGAGACCTGCACTGACAGAGTGTGTATGTGAATTTTCTTTAGTGTCTGTGATGAATTAACTTCAGGATTGCTATATTAATTAAAAACATTTTGATCTTGCACAACAGCAGAATGTCAAACGTCTTCGCTAACACACTGTCGGTTTCTCAGACTGATTTTCCAGCTGCCCCCTGCCCTGTGAAACGGTTTCAAAAATTTCAAAATCATTCCGAATCATTGCCTGATAACAAACCACTCTAAACTCCAAAGCAGCTAAGCAAGACCGGGCTTAAATCGTCTCCGTTTTGCTCATATTATAAGTCAAAAGTCATGATTTTACCCATGATACGGTCCAAATCTACCGATTGTGTGGTACGATAAGATTCAATTGGCAGGCAGAAGAAAAAGGCTTCGAGTCTGGCCTTGGGTTATTCTTCATTTCACTCAGTATTGATCTTAAATTATCATCCGTTTTACCAGACAGTGCTCATGGACTTCCTGAAGCCACTCTTTGGACACCCTGCTGCATCAGCATTTTTACTTTGCTGACCATCTTCCCGAGGGAGCCCATCAAACTCAGGTGACTTTAACAGACCGCTAGTCTCTTGACTAGAAACAAAACTAGTCAGATACCCTCTTCCCGATCCCTATCACACTCTTTAAATCTCTAATGGCTGTGCTGTTCCTGAATACAGATAGAAACTTGAAATCAGGTACATTTTGGAAGCCAAATGGTCCAAAAAACCTGATTGTAAGTGTAAATGCTAGTGTTAGTGTGCGTTTAAAATGTCACTGCGTCAAACTTGTTTCATAAAAACGTCCAGCCCGGTCGGTAGTCTTTCCACTCTATGGCTCTCTGAAGTCCATTTCATTACTGCAGGAATCTCGTGTAATTTTACAGCTTCTCCCACAGGAAAGGTTTCCATGCTAATGCAATAAATCCAACCGAGCGTAACAGGATATGGATTAATACTCCTCCACGTGCACCCACGGCAACGCGCTTACAGAGTAAGCAAAGCACAGCGGCCATAAATCCTGCTAAGCGAGACTTTTCAGGTCTTTCTGCATTGTGTCAGATGATAGTCTGAAACCGTTTACTGGTCTGAGTGTCTCTGGAAGAATGTATTCACAATACGTCGTCTCCAGGTATACGTCGTTTAATCACTGCTCTAACGAGGTCAAGAATGACAACAAATTTAAATAGGAAATAAAAATATCTTTGAAGTCCAGAAGTCAGCGCTGTGGTGCGAGTTTAGGGATTATTAAGGAACTTCCTTACCAGATTTTATGGTACTGCTTTCATTTCTGTTAGAGGCTGTTCTAACTCGATTGATGTGTTTGGAGACTTTTGAGCATCACTCCTGTTTTTGTGGATGGCCTGTTACTGGTACTTATTTGTACCAAGCTGTAAATGGAGTAAGTGTTGAACGTACCAGTCCTAGTGTAAGTAGTACTCCTTTGTTCCTCTACCTGTATATGTCCTCTAACCTATTCTTAAACTGTTCACAAAAACTAGTGGATATTACTTTTTTGTGAGCAGTATAGTAATACAAAACTTTTTATTATATTATATAATATATTTAAATACATTTACATTACAGCAGCATTACAAGAAGCTTCTAAAGAGCTCCATCTCACACTTTAAGCCCAATTTCTGAAGTCGAAAATACTGATCAAGCCCTAAAATCACCCCAGTCTGAGCTTAACTGATATATGGGTGGTACTGACTCCCATAAGTAATGCATGGATGTAAAGAAGTAGTTTGAAATGTGTTCCCGATCTTCTGTGGACTCACCCGTCAAAGATGAGCTTGATAGAGTTTCATGGCACGGCCTCGATCACCAGCTCTAGAGTTTTTGTAATAGCCAGGTCATGTTAGAGAGGGGATCACTCCCACTCGGGCTGGGAAATGACCCTGAAATAGAGTTGCAAATGTGTAAAGTAGATAGGGTTCATCTCTGGGGGTTCTCTTGTGCAAATTTGGAGTTCTTTACCAATTATTGTTAGCTTCAACTTCAGTTTGCACCGGTTTGACAATATATCAGGAACGGGGTCTTTCTAATGAGCAAAAAATGCACCGCTTTTTTTTTTTTGCGTTTCTCAAGTATAACTAATTGGAGCAGGTTTTGAAAGTGCTACATTTTCAGACGGATTTCTGCTGGATTTCTGTAACGAGAGTGCAAACACCTTCACGTCAGACCCAATGTTGTTCAAGACCTGGGTCTTCTGCAGTGCCGACTCAGCAGTTAGGGTTATGGATCGAAAGGTTCCAAAGCTGCCACTGTCGGACCCTTAAAAAGCCCTTAGCCCTTTCTGGTCCAGCTGTGTCGTATCACGTCCTACCCAGGGCTCTGACCCTTTTAGTAACATGGTTGGATTTGCAAAGAGAAGAAACTTGTACGAAATACAGCATGACATTAAAGTCAGTATATACTGAGTATTTCATTTTCTGTATTTGGCATTGCATGTAATTGGACCAGTTACACTAGGACTTGATTGGGGTTCGGGCAAGACTAAACTGGGTATGTGCACAGGGCTACAAAATAGCATAAATTTGTACATGTCTACTACTTTTATTGCCATTCCAATAGCAGTTCTGTACATTTTACACATAGCTGTTACTGCTGTTCTTTCCTCGAGGGATGCAGAGAGTCTGTCGGGACATTCCATCACAGATGAGTGCTACTCCATCTGCTTAAATAACCTGGGGTTAGACGCCCAGAAGCATTGTGGGATAGGTGTGCAAGGCGCAGAGGAAATGATGGTCTTTAATTGAAAGCAATATCTAATTCACCTAGTCTATCAGGGGGCTTATTAAACAGGACATGTCTGGTATAATCAGCTGTACAGGCTATTGTGTGTAGCACTGGTCCACTGTTTTAGGTGTGATGTGGTGCAACAAGTGCCCAACTTTGTTTATACACACACCCAAACCATAACCCACATCGATATAGATATTATATATATATATATATATATATAGGGAAGGGGACCCCTGCACAGGCCACTCAACTAAAAGAGTGTATAAGCCCACAGCCAAATATGCACAATGCACAGGTCAATTAGTGGGAGCAATCACAATTTTATTTTAAGAAATTATCATATAAAAGCACTAGACACAGTAGTATTAAACCAATACGATTAGTAATTGCGTGGGGTCTTATACGGATATAGAGAGACGAGTTAGCATAGCACAGGTCCAAAACGAGAAGGGTGGACAAGGAAGTGCACCAACCCAAGTGCCCTGTCTTTTCCAGTCACAAACTCACTAACCCTACCAACCATACCACATCACTAAGATCACAGCCAGAACAAAACCACGAATGAAACACCCCCACGGGGCACAACCAGAGCACCAGGGCGGCCCACTGCTTGACCGCAAAGCAAAGGACCCAAGAAAAACAAACACACTGATTACCAAAGCCTGTGATATGCTTTTACAATAGACTATAGTTAACGGCCTAAACATAATCTTCACTTCCCACGCAATATCATTAATAATAGTTTGAGAGGTAAAAACAAAACCAAATGACTCCATGGTAGCTAGGCACCCAATAGTACATCATAGCATCAAAAAATAGCGGAGGGAAAAACAGTGGCCTGCTAGCACCCCCGCTACGGTCCACCCTAGAAAAAGAATGAATAAAACAAAAATGACACAAAACTTACATATAACCAGAAACATATGGCAAGGTATTATGGGCAAATGAGGATGGGTTTCCCTATTGAGCCTGGTTTCTCTCAAGGTTTCTTCCTATTCATCCCAGGGAGTTTTTCCTTGCCACTGTCGCCTCTGCTTGCTCATTAGGGACACAATGACTCTCATACTAAATTCTTACTTTATAATTCTGTATGGCATCAAACCTCTTTGTTGTAAAGCTGCTTTGTGACAATATTGTATTGTCAAAAGCGCTATAGAAAAAATTAATTGAATTATATCAAGCGTATGGTCTACAAAATATACCTAAAGTGCCTGTGATTATGCTTGCTTAGAACCTTTACATATAGCATGATCGCTATTCACATGCTATATACTTTAGCATTATCACCACCAAATCATAATCATCATCTAATAAACAAATGATAACACAAAAAATTACAATAATAATAGCGATAGAAATCTTGATAGCGATAGAGCAGAATAAAACAGACACACAGACTTATGTCCAAATACTTATAGTAGCACACAATGGTGTGTAGGTATTAAATGGCCTACCCAGGTAACAGATGCTGCAACCACCAATCCAGTTGAGGTGCAAATGCTCTGTACTGGGACCTAAACAAGACTTGTTAAGTTTCCGTTTGAATAAACATCACGCACTCAAAACTGTGCAATAAGTTTCCCCCAAATCAAAGGCAACGGGAATAAACACATACCAGGAACAATTGCATAAGCAACATCAAATCAGCAGCAGGTAAATCAGAGATGATACAGCTCCACACCAACCTACACACACATGAGCATACCAACCAACCTACACACACATGAGCATACCAACCAACCTACACACACATGAGCATACCAACGTATATAAAACTCTTACCAGACAGGTAATACTTTAGCAGCAGCAGCTGTTAGCCCACGCCAATGGTATTAAAACCCAGACACCTACCTTAAGTCGGCTAACAGCACTTCTCAGAGTCTCACCTGGACGGCTCCTACCAGCGGTGCACATACAAGGACTCAGTTCTTCCCACGGCAACCACAACACGCCAAACACGCCGGGCTCCTTTCTGTATGGAGTCTGCATGTCCTCCCC
>JAUZSU010123124.1:0-17509 GCA_034780255.1 Parotocinclus maculicauda
TAAAAACACTGCAATAGCGTATTTACTCAGCGGATGAATACTCACCAAAAACGAGAAGTAAGACTAGAGCATCGCCCACCTGAGTCTCTACTTGCTGACATGACAAGTTTTTATCTGCGGTGTTGTGTTCGCTGTTCGTGAAATTTTCATTATAGACTAAATTTATTCAAGCCCTACGATGCCACCCAAACGTTCTGCAAGTTCTACGACTAAAATAGTGTATAAATACTTAAATAAATATAGCGTCCCTACTTGGCGGATTTTTGTGTATCGCGGGTGGTCCTGGAACGTAACCCCCGCGATGAACAAGGGAACACTGTATATGCTGCTTTAAATTTATTTAAATCAATTTATTTTATCACATTGGCAGCATAGCTATTCACAACAGGACAAAGGATATAATGATACCAGTCAGACACACTCACACTTTGGCAATTTAGAGCCACTAATTAACCTAATACATATATTTGGAATGTGGGCTGTACCCAGAGTAAACCCAGGGCACAGATACATTTTCTGTGTTGATGTTAATACTAGCGGAGGTGTGAAACTTGTTATTGAGCCAGCAGAGCGTCAGTGACTTTTATCCACTATGGACCTCAGCACTTGGCAACCACACTCTGTAACTGGGTCTCGGTCTGTCACTTCATGATTGGGTTATTGTTGTTCCTAAATGCTTACACTTTTCAATAATAACACTCACAGCTGATTGTAGAATATCTAGGAGGGAATAAATATGTGACTATACATGACTATACAGTCAATACATGACTTGTTGCAACTGTGGCATCCTATCACAGTCCCCAGTTCAGTGAGCTCTTTAAAACAACCCATTGTTTCTCAAATATTTGTTAAAGGCAGTACTATCACTCCCTAAAGGAAGGATAATACAGAGATAATGAGGAGTAAGTTCTTCTCACAGGCAACTCGGCCCTCAACGAGGACTAATATTATCAAGACCAGATCTAGTACTTTTTTGCATTCTCACCGCATCACAGCCAGTTGCAGATAATTGCACATTTTCACATTATTTTCACACACAATTTGCAGTAATAGTCTATTTATATTTCTGCACTTCCTTATATTTCTTAATTATCTCTCTCTCTTTCTTTTTCTTTTTCTCTCTCTCTTTCTCTCTCTCTCTCTCTCTCTCTCTCTCTCTCTCTCTCTCTCTCTCTTACACACACACACACACACACACACACACACACACACACACACAGTAAGGACTAGGTCCTACCCCCTAATCATGCCTTATACCAAATTACACCACAGTGAAACCCTCTTATTACCAAGGACACTATACAGACACAAACACAAATATAGTCAGCACCAGAATTATTGGTAAAGATGGATAAACAAAGATTATGTAAACGTTTTTTTTAGTTAATTAGCTCATTCTCGCACTAAAATGTATATGAAATACATATTTTGGGAAGTTGTTTAATTTTTACAAAATAATGGTGAAAATACACATTTTTAACAAAATGACATGTTACAAACATTGACTTCCCTGCTGCTTTGCTACTAATACCATTGAAAGTTATTTTATGTTGTTTGACTATAGGAAAACAGGAATCGTAGAGCGCTCCTTCATACAGAATCTTTCCAGATCTTTAGGGGTGCTCTTACGTACTCTTCAGTTCACTACAGATTTGTAAAGGTCTTTAGATCAGACGAATGTCTAATGCTTGATTTGGTAGTTGTTAAAATGCTTTCCTATTTTGTATGAAAGGTGACATGGCATGCAAAACTCAGTCTTTGCCTGTTTAGTGTATTTCCACCTGGGTCTCAAACTGCTCCTTTAAACCCTCCAAGCATTAAAAATGCATCCATCTATTTTCTGCTAATCAGTTAAAAGATTTTGATTTTAGAAATTATATTCTTCTATGAGCCATTTCAATTTCTCCCTTTATGTTACATGACATTAACGGCACCACCTCTCACCGGTCAACCCCCTCCAAAGTCCCACCCACTCTTCAGTTGAAAATCTGCCATTTTGGACTACTGGTTTTACGAGTAACGTGAATAAGACCAAGCCCTAATTTAAAAGATTGAAATCTGACAACAAAGTAAAAGTCAAACAGAATACAATTTATTGGACAAACAAGGGTACTGATACTTGTACACCAACAGCTTTTAACATAGCTTCATAGCGTCTTCTTTCAGTGATCCAAAGCCCCCAATTGTGTCTGTCTGTGTCTTTTTAAAATGCAGTCCCCTTCCCTCTCTGACTTTATCAGCTCTAGATTACAGATATTACAGATACAAATGCTAATAAAACACCCTAATAAATCTCTAAAATAATAGCAAATAATAGCAACATGAAAAGCCAACAACATAGGCTAGCATTAGCTGCATTATAACCGTAAAAGAATACTTAAACAAACCAACTAAATTATTGTATCCAGACACAATATACAAAATAGAAGCCATGCTATAGCCGCTGAGTTTAAACTTCTTCAGGTGCTTCTCTGTCGGGATCAGATTCTGGGTCAAACTAGAAAGCTTGAACAACCGCGTGTCTATAAGCACATGTTAAGGCCACTCCCAAAGCTCTCCTTTCCTCATTTTCTTTTAAAGACTAAATTAAGACCTTTTATACATGGTTGTGCTCATTATCTGGCTGGAAATTCCAACCATGACCCATCTGTAGCTTCTTCAGAGGTAGCCAGGTGTTAAGTCAAGATTTTATATCAAATTTTGCCAGAGAGGTCATATAAGCTTATATAACTGGGGTTCCCAGGGCCTTCACAATTTTAGATCCCTCATCATATTTTGCATTTTGGATTAGGCTCTTTGTGTATCACGATTTCTTTCTTCAACAAATGCAACTTCTAGTAACACTATATGGACAAACATTAGTGGGTACCTAAATATTACATAAAAAAATATGGGTATTAGCACCAATTTTGCTTTCACTACAGTCTTTGTTTTTCTAAAAGGGCTTTTGAATAGATGGTATATATACATGACTGTTGGCTTCTGATATGCCAACTGGCTTAGTTTTGATATTTCAGTGAATTTTAGGTGTCTGAGAGTTGACTACAAGCTCCTTTGTTTAAGGACAGAATGGCAAAAAGTTGTTGAACTGACTTGTTGGAAGAGAAACCTATGCATGCGTCGTTTTGGGAGTGACTGGGGTGTTAGTACAACCCACTGATCGTGGACCCTGGTTCCAGTGAAAAAATGTAAATGTAAAAAATTCAAATTATTTACATTTGTGGTTAGATAAAACAAAATCTTAGAAATCATAGAATAGTTTTGCGTTTCAAATATACTGATTACAAAAATTGGGGAATACTTTAAATTTAAATATTCCATAATTAAATATCTCATAATTTCTGTGAGGAGCGTAGTTTGTTGGCACTAAGGTGGCATCTGAATTGAAGACGTTGTGGTATTATGTAAATCCCCAAATGTAATCTTTTGATAAATTATTGCTTTTCTAATCATTTCTAATAATCTCTAATTATTCTTATTTAGCATAAATATGTTTGCATTCTTTTCTGAACATGTTTTATTACAGCTTTGCTTGTTTCAAACTTTTCAGTTACAGTGTTCCCTCGCCACTTCGCGGTTCAACTTTGCGGCCTCGATGCATCGCAGGTTTTCAGAAAATATTAATGGAAAAAATATATTGCGGATTTTCGCTGTTTCCTGAGTTATTGTGGAACTCGATCTGCACATGTGTGTGGTATAGTAAACGTATACATATACATGTATTTAACATAAACTTGTTTAATAAAAAATCACAAAATGTCTAAAAAATATTAATTCTAACAATAAAGTAATGTTATAAATCATAAAATATTACGATTTACAGTAAATAGCGTATTTACTCAGCGTATAAATACGGACCAAAAACGAGAAGTAAGACTAGAGCATTGCCCATCTGAGTCGTTACTTGCCGACATGATGAGTTTTTGTCTGCGGTGTTGTGTTCACTGTTTGTGAAAGTTTCTTTATAGACTGAATTCATTCAAGCCCTACGATGCCACCCAAACATTCTGCAAGTTCTACGGTTAAAGTAGTGTATAAATATTTAAATAAATATAGCGTCCCTTTTGTTTAGTGCGGGTGGTCCTGGAACGTAACCCCTGCGATAAACGAGGGAACACTGTATTTCACCAATAGTGGATAAAAGTGGTTAGTGTTTTCAAGGAATGTTATTCCAACCATTGCCTGATTCATGAATGTTAGCTGACCATTGTCTTATTTCAGTGATGTATTCTCAAATGTCTCTTGAAGATAAATGACTCATGTTACTTGGGCTTGGTCTCACTTTCTCTCACAAGTTATTTATAATCCAGTGGAACAGGAAGTCGTGAATTGAAAGCTAAAGGTTTGTTTATCAGCATGTCCATACGATCTGATAAATCTGAGGCAGAGGCACTGGTCATCAAGCTGGACCTGCTAATTATAGCTTTTTAATAATTTTTTCATGACCATGGCTTTTTGTTACTTTGTTATACTTGGTGCTTAGTCAATTTTCATGTGTACAGCTTTCATACTGAGCCCTAGTTTAGGGCTTTAGGATTTAGAAGAGTTTTATGATCATGTACTGCATTCTTCTTTGAACATACAAACCATATTAAGTAATGCTGTTTTATTTAAGTAATAATGAAATTTATAATCAGTATTGGTCTTAGTCATTTCACTGCAGTACAAATAACAAAAACAACTTATTGATGGGTAAAATAGCTTAATACATTTTTCTTATGTATATATTATTTTGTTCATTTATTTACTTAATTGTGTCTTGTTTGCATTGGTGGCTATATTCATAACAGGAGCCAGGTTACCACTGCACTTGTTAAACACACTGATGAAATTTAGAGAACCCAGTTAACCTAATGCGCGTCTTTTTAATGTGTGAAGAAATCATATTTAGAGTAAATTCATACAGACATGTGGAGAAAATGCAAACTCCACACAGGCAGAGCCCGGGGTTGGATTCAGAAGGGGGATCTGTGCAGCTCCCAAATTGTGGGACCTACAGTGTGGGCACCAGAGTGGAGATTACATGTTTAAAGGCAAATGAGGGCAGGGTGATGTAGAGGTGACATTTTTTTTTAAGGATTTTTTTGCTGATCAAATCTTGAGATAGAGCAGCAAATAACTGAATATAAATTATTTACAAATAATTTGGAATCATTTACAATACCATTGCTATGATACTATTATTTTAAATTGTGATTTCTGCCAACATTTGGCTAACATTAGCTACAAGTGGTGAAACCTCACTGATAGATAAACGGCACAGTACGTTACGAATTGTCAGTTTTGTGCTTATTCAGCAGATATTATGCATCAAGTGACAATAGAGCACAGATACAAATTGTCTCAAAGGCTACGTTTACATTACCAGGCTGACTCGATTCCGATTTTCTGCCTTAATGTGGCTCAGATCTGATTTTTTCAGAGCTGTGTGGATATGTAAAATCTGATCTTTTCAAATCAGATTTGAGTCACTTTCATATGTGGTCCTAGATCGGATTTCATGAGTATTTTTTTATCCCTTACGCATGTGATTGGCACAGCAAAACAGCAATAGAGGAGAATTGCTTAGAGGAGGATTTGCTTGATATGTGGGGAAATTAATCCATTTGAGCAAAGCTGGAAGGAACCTACCAAAATAGAGTGGT
Source organism: Parotocinclus maculicauda (assembly GCA_034780255.1). NCBI lineage: Eukaryota > Metazoa > Chordata > Actinopteri > Siluriformes > Loricariidae > Parotocinclus > Parotocinclus maculicauda. The sequence goes on from JAUZSU010123124.1 coordinate 5,649, forward strand.
ATTTGAAACAATTAAATTGTTAAAAACAATTAACATCCACATAAATGCCACAAACGAATGTGGTTGCTACAGGTGAAGATGGCTCAAAGCTAAGTTAATTATACAGGGCTTTACATGACTTCCTAGACATTCAGAAAACCCTCTAATTGATTTTAAAACGTGTAGCCTTTGGCAAAACCCTTGTTTATGTTTTCTATCCCTTTGTGTAATTTTGCCTAACTGGTTTGTGCTTCATCAGAAGTGGTTTAGTGGAGTACCAGAAACAGAGTTCTTAAATCTGGGAGCATTTATGGAATGATGTATATATAATGATGTATATCACAGTGTTCTGTTATAATTTCTCTTTTTACAAGCTACTTGCTCTAAACAGAATAGATATCTCTGCACTAACAGGAAATGTACTTAAACTTCTCTTCAAACTGTTGGCTGCAACTCGAACCCATACTGTGTACTAATTAGTAAGTCAATATCAGGGCTGTCTTGAGGTGGCAGGGGGTGGAAGAGGTTGAGTTAAACTATGCAGGCACTATTGATGTAATGGTATTTAGGACTATTAAATATCAAGTTTTATATATATATATATATATATATTGTAACAACTGGTTACCATAATGCTTTCTATATTCGCATGCATTCATGCACAAACAGTTATTGCTGTACGTATGTCTAATTACTACAGTCAACATAGTACTGATATCATCGTGTATATTTGTTTCAGTATGTGTAGATTTCTGTCTATATACTTTATATTGTTTAATCTTCTCACAGTAGTCAAAGCTCCTTATAGACTTGTTTATGTGACTTTTCTGACCAATCCTGTGGAGTTAAGAGTGTTTGGTTCCTTCTCACTAACCCAAAGTCCTTGTTCTTGCATCTGATTGCTTCAGAAGCCTGTATGGAGGAAAGCACATCCCATGGTTTAGTAGTCACATCTTTTAGTTTAAACAGAATTGTGTGTTTGAACTAAGTCTGAATCTTGAGGCCAGCCAGGGGCATCATCAGACCCACTTGTTCCAAAGGAAGCTGTTGCTGTGCCCCACTAAAATCCCAACGGTAGGTCAATTATATCCTGAATTGCTGAGCAGAACTACAGAACGCTCTATGCAAATTCACTACAGGCACTATATTTCCCATAATTCATAAGCATCTTTGCAAAGGTTTGAGTTGCTAACTCTTTCAGTTCGAGCCAGTTTTCTTTGGTGTTCACAGGGCGAAATGGAAAGCCACAGATATTCAAAAGAAAGTCAGCCACTCTGCAGGCAAGATAATGATAACTCTTAGCTCTATGTTTTGGCTAGCCAATTATAACCATATAACCCACCAAAAGTACGTATTAGACACTAAAGCAAAGGCATTCATTAAACTGGAAAAGGCATCAGTTACATTAGCATAAACAAAATTAATGTAAGTCATAAAAGTGTTAGTTTGTTTTTCATTTCTCATTCTTGGCAGCGTAACGCCTACTTTAGTGTTAAATCACTTAGTCTATTTAGTGTTTAACAAGGATATTTTTTATGCACAGTTTTGCCCCTATGACTGATTGGCAAGCAGGGGGTGGGGTGCAGATTGGGTGTACAACTGTGCCCCTCTAAGTTCTGTGTGTGCCCTAGTAGTCTAGAAATGCCCCTGAGGCCAGCACTGAAGCACTTTGGCCACTCTGTTTGTGAGAATGTGTGAATAAGCACCAGATGGGGCTGAAAGTGTGTGTGATAGCATGTCTGGAAGTTGCTGAGCCTTTAAAGGATGAGTTGTGTGTGGGATGGAAGGATTATAATATATGCTAAGTTTTGGGGCTCTGGCTGGAACAGTGGCCAGCTGGCCATTAAAAAAAAACTTGGGCTTGGTAAGAAAGGTCATAGGGTCATATAGAATGACGGAGTCTAAAAGGAGGACAATGAAATAAAGAGGAATATTTAAGTATGAGGGTTAAAGATAGCTGTTAGACTTAGGCACAAAGGTTTTGTTAACGTCAAGTTGAACATGTACACATATATCTAAACAGACGTTTGTACAGGGTCTCACACCCACATGTGCACACACATTACTACAGCATAAGTCAAATAGGGCTGACCTTCAGAATAGCTGCTGCAAATATAGAGCTATATAAACTGATAATTATGCACAAAGCTTAGAAGACCTATTCTTAGATCATTCCTCACTGTGTTGTTGGAATCTTAGCCAACACCTTAGGCCTTAGGTTTGAGGGAATCTTTTCTCCTGCACGATCTAAAACCTTTTAATTGGGAAACTGGGTTAAAGGCAAGGGTTGCCCCTAGCAACAGGCCTCCCTGTAAAATGGCTCCCGACACTAGACCCTTCTGTTCACACACTCACACACACACACACACACACACACACACACACACACACACACACAGCCAATATACACAGTACAAAGATTAATACATATGCACATGCAGACTGTATCAGCTTATAGTTTGGAAATACAGATAACTGTTAATAAAATACACGTCTTTAGTTTCTTGAAATTTTAAGTATGTCAAACACTCTGGGATTAGCAATTAATTTAGTCAGGTGGTCAAATGATGGAATGACAATCATGTGTGAATGAACCCACTGTTGTAGAAGGTTAATGCTTTGTATTTAAATCCTAATTTTCTATTCTGATCTCATCTGTTCACAAAACCAACTTTTCCCCCCCAACAAACTTCTCACCTGTCCACGAGCAGCAGTTTTCTTTTTGGAGAGCCCTGTTATGCACAACATTGTTATTCAGTGTTCACTCCTGATGGAAGACATGAAAATTAACATTAGTCAACATGACTAATGTTAAGAGGCCTTTAGTTGCTTACAAATTATTCCAAGGATTAACTTTAAAGCAACTAGGATTCCATTGTGACCATATGGACTTATTTTTGATGTTGTGATGGTTGGCTCGAAGTTTGGTCAAAGGCAACAATGGCCTTGAATTTCTTCTGTTTGTACAAAATCTTCAACTCTTGATTGGTGGAGTTCAAACTTTTAAAAGATGTTATTTTAAGCTATTCCAGTCTGACATTTACATGTAGTAATTTAGCAGGCACCCTATTCAGGGCCTCCACAGCCCTTATACAGTTTTACAACCCAACCAATTGTGGGCTAAGGGTCTTGCTCAAGGAGCCCTAACAGTGACAGCAAGGCAGAAGTGGGATTTGAACACTGGGACATTCGTGTCTAGAGTCCAGAAATTTAAATCCTGCCCAATCACAACAACAGCTCTTTGTCTAAACTCCTCAGAAATCTCCTTTATTCCAGCCATGATACACTTCCACAAACACCCATACATCTTATCTACGACTTTGCTTACACTAGGCCGTTTAAAAGCATTTTCAGTAACATTACTGTATCAGGATAAGGCTCAGCCTTAAAAATGTCTGTAAATGCATTAAAGACACATTGTAAAAGCTCAAACCACTTTAGGAGGTGGCTTTGACCATATCTAAACTTGCTGCCTCACAGCAAGAAGGTCCTGGATTCAAGTCCGTGGAGCGGTCTGGGTCCTTTCTGTGTGAAGTCTGCATGTCCTCCCCGTGGTTGCGTGGGTTTACTCCGGGTACTCCGGTTTCCTCCCACAGTGCAAAGACATGCATGTTAGGTTGATTGATTACTTTAAATTGGCATTGACTTGTATGTGTATACATATGACTAGGCTTGAGATTAACTTGTGTGTGGATATAATCTTGTGTGTGTAGCTAAGATGGCCACTGATGCTGATAGCGACATTAAAGAAGCCAAATAAACAAACAATAAACATGCTTCTTGTTTGTAAACGTGCATTTACACTTAGTGGGCAAATGTTTCTCCAGTTAGATACATTGTATCCCACCTAATATGTAAATCAGATCATATCAGTGGATTACCAACTTACTTTGTTAATCATCAGAAATGACAGGCACCTCTTTACCAGCGAAGAAGTGCCAAGCTTTTCAGTTAGCAACATGCTGTAGGTGTCAATTTTTAAGGACTGCCCTACATATGACAAATTTTCTATTAAGAAAGAAATATGAAGGAATTATTTAATGAAATCCCATTGATAATAATTCTTTGCACTTTATCCCAGGCAAATTTCAAACACTTCATCTAATTAAATGAGCTAAAATAGGAGGGTATTATAGCAAACGTAATGCAATTATATGCAATTTAATCAGATGGCACTGTCCAAAATAAACTGTTATACAAGCAGCTCCCATCAGTTGTACCAGAATTTCTCTACAAATGGTAGTAGTGCATGTTACAGCTGTAGTAGTGCATGTTACATTATCTTCCGCTTAATCCACACGGGGTCACGGGCCAGCCGGTGCCCACCCAGCAACTCTGGTGCAAGGCAGGAACAGTATAGGGCGCCAATTTATCGTAGGGCACACACACACAGTCACACACTAGGGGCCACTTTAGAGACAGCAATTAACCTAACATTAATGTCTTTGGACTGTGGTAGGAAACCGGAGTAGCCGGAGTAAACCCACGCAGACACGGGGAGGACATGCAGACTCCACACAGAAAGGACTTAATCCACTCCATCCTGGGATTGAACCCGGGACCTTCTTGCTGTGAGGCAGCAGTGCTACCCACCGAACCACCGTGCTGCCCGAAACTAAAATTGGGATGTTTGATGCAGCTGTTTGCAAATACAGCAATAACTGTAAATAAAACAGATATCGAGAGGTCCAGCAGTATGATCTGATTTACATATTATGTAATTCATCCAGAAAGACCATGTGTAAACAGATTAATCCAAATTAATACCTCCTAGAAAATTAATTTGTTATATATCATATCCTGTACGCTGTTGTTGATATATTGTTCCTATGAAATTCAGATGACTTTCTATTTCTTTTAGACACAACGCCACTTACGACAAGTCGATCAGGAGGGCTCTGGAGATGAATTCTACGACGATGAGGATTTTCACTCTGGTTCAGGCTCTGGCCGTAAGTGTTTGTATTATTATGTGGATGAGGGTGCGAATGTGTATGCATATTAATCATTGATAGATTTGTTATTGTCTGTCGCGGTGCTGCGAGAACCAACAGCATTTTATTACAAAATGTAATAGAAACAATGTACCATTTTGTACCATTAGGGCTAGGGCTAGGCTTTGGAATAGAATCATACAACTAGAAAACTAGTCTTATGCTTAATATAAAGTGTGTGTATGTGTGTGTATATGTGTATGAGTGTATGTGTGTATGTTTGTGTGTGTGTGTGAAAGAGAAAAAGAGAGAGGGTGGGAAGTGATGGTGAATTTGTGACAATAAGCCAGCAAATCTGCTTGAGTGTGGGGGTGGCAGTTGCCTAATATAAATGCTCTGCAGACTGCCAGTTCCCACACAGTAGTATGATTTGCTCAATAGTATGATTTGTCTCCTCACCACCCATTCACCACACAAACACACACACATACTGTGAACCAATAACATGCCGCAAAGTTTCCCATAACACAACTTCAAATCAGAAAAAGTATGGATAATGCATATAAAAATGTGACTTTTATGTTATTGCAGTGAGTATTAATGTGAGATATGAGATATTTTGTTTGGTTGACTTAATTTCATTTGTTAATAAACATCCATTCCCACATTTCAGGCCTACAACATATTCCAAACAAAGTTGGGAAGGAGGCAATTTAGAGCCAGTGATTAATTTAAAAATACAGGTGATTAATCATGATTTGGTACAAAATCAGTATCTAGGAAAGGCTGAGTCTCTGAGGAGCAAAAATGGCCAGAGGATTTCTAGTTTGTCAACAAATGCATGTTGGCAAACAGTCTGAAATGTTAAAAACAATATACCTTAAACATTTTGGAATTTTGAAGGGGATTTACATATTTCTTTACATATTTTCCCTCAACAGTACATAATTTCTTTAAACAATTCAAGGAATTGAGAGGAATTTCAGTGCATAAAGGCCAAGGGTGCAAGCTTAAACTGACCAACTGTGATCTTCCATCCCTCAGATGGCACTGCATCAAGAAAAGTCATTCAATAATAGTAGATATAACTGTATGGGCAAGTGATTACTTTGGAAAACCTTTATCAAGTACCAAAATACAGAGTTACATTCACAAGTGCCACTTACAACATTATGGTGTAAACATGAAGGCTTACATAGCTTAACAATGTTAAAAAGGTGCATCGATTTCTCTGAGCTCGCTCAGCATCTAGGATGGACCCTTCACACAGAGGAATCAGTATTCCAGGCCTGTGTGCTCTAGAAAAACGATGAAAAAGGACCATCCAGAGACCATCAGCAACAAGTCCAAAAGTCATGGTCTGTCATGGTACGGGGCTCTGTCAGTGCCCTTGGCAAAGGTCGTTTATACTTCTGAGATAGCAGAATCAGTGCAGAAAAGTACATTTAATTCTTATAGCAGCATTGCTGCCTTCAAGATGTTATCTATTCCAGGAACGCCCAAGCATTTTTAACAAGACAATAAAATCCATATGACGCACACATTACAAAGGCATTGCTGCAGAAGAAGAGGGTACAGGTACTGGACTGGTCTGCCTTCAGTCCTCACCTGTCCCCAATAGAGAATGTGTGGAGAATTTTGAGACGAAAATGCGAGGACAGTCGTAAGACATGTATTCAGAACGAATGGGACAAAGTAACACTTAAATTACTTGATATCCTCTGTGCTAAAATGGCTTTTACGCATAGTGAAAAGGAATGATAACATTACATAGTGATAAATGTAAATACGTGTAAACTGCAGACCTGACATGCAGGATGCTTGACTAGAAAAAACACAAAAATATCTTGGGTTCATACCATCTGCAATGAAATAAAAGTCAAAGTAAATGTAAGAAACACTGTCCATACTGACTATTTTTTCACTTAGCCCTGCTCTAGTCGGTAAAGTAAAGAATCCAACTGTGTGTTGCTGTGTGATCATCTGATCTACAATCAGTAATTTGATTTTTGTAAATAAGATTATATAGTCATGTGAAATCTAGACATATAGGCTTTTCTTTGTGTACCCACTTGTTTTGGTCAATGTAGTTTTTTTTTAAACGGTTTTATGAAGGCAGTGCAGTCATTTGTGTTTGCAGAATACAGTGTGTTACTGGTAAATGATGTATGTCATGGCAGGGATGTTCAAATTGCTAGGCATTACTTACCAAGAGTCATGCTGTAGCTTTGAAGTCAATTTAATTTAGATATATTATTACACATTTAAGTGGGCAAAATGTATCTCTCCCTCTCTTTCAGTCCCAGAGATGGAAGTGGATCCCACTGAAATGGGTGTGTTCTACACCACAGAAGAGCCCCTCCCACTTTCTACTACACAAGCCACTGGACCCGCCCCGTCAGCCCCACCTGCTGCAGAGCCCAGCAGCCCCTCATTACCAGAAATGGACAGAGAAAGTGGAATGGAATTGGAGAGGGAAAGTGAGACGGAACTGGAGATGGTGAATGAAGAAAAGAGGAAGCCGGAGATAGATATTGAACAGGAAATGGAGGGAGTACAGGTAAATGATAGAGAGCAAATAGACAGGGCAAACGAAGTAGAACAAAAGGAGAGAGAAGAAAGGGAACGTGAGAGACAACGTGAACATGAAAGACAACACGACCATGAAAGGCAGCAAGAACGAACTACAATGGTGCCCAGGCATCGTGAGTTTCCAGTAGCAACCACAGACTCTTCTCCTACTGTAGATGAAACAAACATGGCCACTGACGACATGGAAGAAATCAGCACCGCAGTAGAAGAAGAGGATATGTACATCACCACGGAAACCACCCTCGTTGAATTGTTTAGCACAGAGGAGTCAATCACAGATGACATCACAACCACAGAAGTCCCTCCCACCACGGCTGCTTCGACTACATCTAAGGCAATCGCAATTCCAGTGACAGCCAGCTCCACACCGGTGCGACCACGGAAAACACAATCCACTACCAGTGTGGTCCCTCTGCGACCACGAAAACCACAAGCCACACCCAGTAAAACCACACCTACTGTAAGCAGTACATACCCAGTGCCAGCCTCTACAGTACAGGTAACAACGCATGGCATTGCATAAATTTCAGGTTTTCTGAACAATTTCAGAAGCACTGAGCAGACTGAAATAAAACTGTGCCTCTTAGATAGTCCACAATTTTGTAAGGACTCACCAGTTGATGTTAGCCTACTGTCACTGAGAACAGAGTTTTAGTCTCAGTGGTGCTTCCAATATGGTTGGATACCGGGCATGCACAATTGCCTGTAAATGGCTGTGTCTCTTACCTTCAAGGACGTATGATGTTGCAGAAAACAAAGAGTGCATTTATTTGCGCTTAATACTCTGACAACTGCAGAAAATGTTGACGAGTTTACATGCACTTAAGTAATTAGATATCCGGAAACCTCCAGGTTTAAATGACTCTGGCAATAATTGCATTTCTACTTTGCAACCAACCAATAACCTCACAGATGTATGTAAACATTTTTAAACTTACTTTACCAGAAATTATAGGATATTCTTTTTCATGGTTTCTAATGGTAAAACAGTGCTGCCTTTCTTACAGCTTTCTCTGTATTGCCACAAAGACCGAGGCAAGCTTTTTTTTAAAAAACGTGTCATTTTGCACGTGCTGCATTTAATTCCAGGGTTGCCATATCAAGGAACCAGGCCTACAGAAAAAAGCCCAGCAGAGCTAAGGTTAAAAGGAGATATATTCCTTTTATCCTTAGAGTCTAAACAAGCAACTAAACTTTAAAAACCAGCAATTAACAAATTTGTATATGTCTTAAATATGTAATTATGTACTTTTTATTGCTTTCCCTTGTTATTACTTGACTCTTATTGACTCTTCACTGCAGCGTTTCTACTACTTCTATTACTGTTAAACGCCTTTGCTTTTTCCTCTCAGGTGAGAACACCAGATGGAAGCATAAACAATGAAGTTGCTGGTGCTCGTCCCGGTGGGGACTCTGAGGATGGAGGTCGGCGAGGAAATGAAGTGCACGGCAAAGGCGTGCCGGATTCAGGGATAGAGCCTGATTTGATGGGCAACACAATAGATACAGGAAGTTCAGCTGCTCAGCTTCCCCAGAAAAACATATTGGAGAGGAAAGAAGTTTTGATAGGTGAGCAAAACAAGTGGCATCTGATGTGTTTCAGATGAAAACACCAGTGCTTGCGTGCGTAATGATATTGTGTCTCTTGTGTTCCATTCAAGCTGTGATCGTTGGAGGTGTAGTAGGTGCTCTCTTTGCTGCTTTCCTGGTCATGTTACTAGTTTACCGGATGAAAAAGAAAGATGAAGGCAGCTACACTCTGGATGAACCCAAACAAGCCACAGTCACCTATCAGAAACCAGACAAACAGGAGGAATTCTACGCCTAAAAACACACTTCTTGCACCCTTCCATACTTTCAGCCTCTTCTTTTTTCTGACGTTCTCTCCTCTCTTAATCTCTTTCTCTGTTTTTTTCCCTGACTCCCTCCTTTCTCCATGGAGTGCCTATCACTCTGAGGACATATGACTTGATTTTGAATGGGAGAAAACGATTTAGAAAATGGATGTGGACAGATTTTTGGCAAATGGGTAGGATTCCAAATGTAAAAATAATGAATTTTTTTTAAAGTACATGTTGCTTTTAACATCATTGTTCTACAAAATAATCATACAAACCCTTTTTGTAACACACTTGCTCTTTAACTGCACAATATTCCTCTCAAGCTGAAGCGTCAAGAAGCATGAAAGAGGGAGGGAGGGAGGAAGGAAGCAAGGACACAGGGGGTCATGGAGTGGGACGAGGGGGTGGAGATAAAAAAGAGAGGGGAATCGAGAGAAAAATTAGGAGACTATATCATTTCAAACAGATTGTGCTTCTGCCACAAAGGTCAATCGTTGTGTGGTGCCTTCCATTTACCTGGTGCTAGAAGCTGAGCTAGAGCGTAGCACGTAGTATATAGCACGTGTGCCTGATTGTGTGTGTGGCTGTGTGGCGTAAACGTGCTGCCATCTGTGACTTTAGCTCAGTCACACAACCACACACACACACACACACACACACACACACACACACACACACACACACGCACACAGTATGACTCCCTCTGTCGGTGAGAGTACGTCAGCAACGCTGGCCTCAATGGCTGTAGTACTTCATTTTTCTTTTGGAGCAGAAAGGCTGACAAAACTAGGATTAACACAGCATATATAAGCATTGAGGAAACATTTGCTGTGGCGAAGCGCATGCAAAGAAACAGAGGACTAGTCCGTTCTCCGTTCTGTACAAAGAGTACAAATTAGTTATCACTAGTAAAAATAATCAGTAATATATCAGCAGCTCTGAATGGAAGGTAAAAAGATAATAATATTAATAGTGAAGGATATTATCTATTTAGCTGTGCAGTAAAAGTTTTATTGGTGTAAATACTTTTTACTTTACTTGATCATGCTTTTAGTATGCCTTTTACTGGACATATTTGTGTACACATGCTGTATCACTGAAAATATTCATTGGCAACATGTTACAGCAATCTAAAAAATATTAATTTTATTTGATACAGTGGACTCTGTTTTCATTGACGAACAAGACAAGCTTTTTCAGTATTTTATTGATGTTCAATCAGGTTTTTGGCCTTTTTGTAAAAAGCACAAGCTCACAAGAATGTGTTTCACTGGCTTATTCGTTCTCACATATCCACATATTCACACGTACTGCAGCGGGGTCGGAGGTGAATTTGGTTTCTGTAGCAAGCAAACTATTAATGGGCAGGAGAACCCAGAATACTGGGTCCAATACTAGCATAATTACAGGATAAAGGAATTGTCGAGGTTGCAGAGACAGGTTGGGAGAGTCTGTGTTCCTGCTTTTGGAATTTGTCACTAAAATCACATGGCTGCACGGTTGGAGTTAGGAAAAAGTGCATGATGTAGCAATAATGCAACTGTAAACTTTGACACACCCATAATGCTGTCACCCATCAGTGCAGCCCAGGAAAACGTATACACACACACTTATCTACTGCCTGACCTTATGAACCCGGACAAAATCTGTAGGAAGTGATCGATCGGCTTTACCGGTGTACTAGGAATAATTCTATGTGCCACAGCAGTGGGTCACATTTGAGATGGGTTGCATGGCACTTAGTGAGACCATAGCACAATCATTAGAGCAGCGCAAAGTGGCACTTAATGTCCCTCACTGCCCACTGTAGCGGATTTCTGGCAAAGTATCCAGTTTATGTAACATATCACCACTACTGTAAGAATTGAGAAGGCTACAAAACTTCATAGACTGCACTGAAACACATTACTTAGTACAACCATATCCATTGTCATTTGTACCCCTCCATTTGGAGCAGCAATACTACAATAGCTCAATCAATAAAGCATACAGGCATTCTCAATCAGTTTACAGAGTGCCTCTGGTTTCATTTAAAGGAGTGTCAGACTCAGGATTAAGGATTATACTCTGCATTCACACCTGATACTACATATCATACCAAGGCCATAACAGACTGAATTTGCTGCATTATTAGATGGAAATAAATCTATGTACAAGCCCTTCAGGACTGGAGTCTGACCCCCAACAGTCTAGAAGCTATTGGAATATCGTGGCAGCATGTGAGGTCTCTGTGCATTGAAGATTGTAACATCTCTACTGTAAGTGTAGACTGAATATTGCATTCTAACCTGTATCATGTCATGCCTATGTGTGCATGTGTTCCCATGCACTGGCTTGAATGTATCTGTCGGAGGTTATTTTCTTTCTAGGATTATTTTAAATGCATGAGAGGGTTTTGTGAAGCAGCATTTTTTTCTGCTTAATTGGATAGCGGTTAATATATATATATATATATATATATATATATATATATATAATATATATATATATATAATAATATATAATGTGAGTGTCA
>JAUZSU010123135.1:0-17884 GCA_034780255.1 Parotocinclus maculicauda
GTGAACCTGATCTTTAATCAGTACTATAGAGACGGCGTTTGTGTGTGCTGGGGAGATGGCGTTAGTGTGGGCTTGGGTACTTCCATGTTCGGTCATTTGAGTGCTTTCTGAGGTGGTGCCCTGGATGTGACATAATGCAATAAAGTATTAAAAGCTGTTCAGCATGACAGTTTAAGCGAGTCCTATGTGAAAGCGCGCATAGGAACCCCTAATTCATGCTATAACATCCCGGGTATTTTTAATATTCCACAATGTTCCACTTTTGGTCAGTAAATATAATGATTATGTTTAATTAAATGTATAATGATTGTTTATATAATATTTTAGCATTAGGAGAAGCAGCTGGTAGACAGCAGAGATGCCTACTTGTGCATATATGTTACGGTACATGTGACGAATAGAAACCCTGCATCACTATTATACTATTATTAGGAGGGACCTTAAATTTTCAGGAATCAGGTATGGATTTCTATATGGGTAATAACTGAAATAGGGTTCCCATTGATAAAATATTCATTATCCACTTTACTGTATGCACAATTATTTTATCATAGTTCATTAAAAGAATTGTACAATTTTGCACTATTCCTGCCTCAGTGCTAGATCTAATAGCATTAGTAACATTTATTAATGGGCAAGCAGTACTAAAAGCACTTATCTGTTCATTAAGGGTCATAGAACAGCTAATGATTCAGCAAATCAACTAATTAGATCAAAATCTTTCTGAGTTGAATGAAGAGTGCTGGAGCAGGGAGATGACTGAACTGTGATTCTACAGCTTTCAATCTGATTATGTGTGTGTAATAAGAGATGCAGTCTCTCATAACACTGAGTCAGATGAAATATTTAATCAGCAATAAAGCTGTGCATGAACGTTAGCCTATGACTGCTAACCTATGATTTTTGTTTGCTTTCACCTTAGGTCCAATGAGGAAACTCCAACTTAAGGTCTTTTTAGTGATGCTCAGTGGTTTTGACTAAACAATAAAGTAGTTTTTAGTTAGCTTCTCACTACCTAAAAATAGAGTCTAACACCAAAGTGGGGCAACCCTGGTTAAATTATGTTTTGTTGATTTTCTAAATAAAATATTTGGACACGTTTAATGCAGTATTTCCGTAGATTTCCTATATTTAATGCAATGAAAAACATTGTGTGTCAAAGACTGGCTACCTTCATTTTATTTGTTTTATTATCTATAGTATAGGATTCTGGAATAATGGGCTAAATGAATGTTTGTAAAACTCATGTAAAACAAGGTGTGTGTGAAAGGTGATCTAAAAATATGTTTTAAACTGTGTCGTAGAAAGTGTTGTACAAGGAAAAGAAGGAAAATAATCGAAAAGCAAGAATACAACAACTGTAGGAGTTGTTGGAAAAGCTTTCTCATACTTGGCCCCCCAGCTATGGAATAAACTTCTCACTTTAGTTTGAGGTTCAGAGTTGGCTGTGTTAACTTCTGGTTCTCTCCCTTCTAGCTATAGTCAGTGCTGTTGGAGTTCATGCAGCACATGGCATCAGTGATTGATAATAGACTCTGTGCTTCTTATAAAAAATAAGTAACTACATTTTCTCTTTTCTCTCCTTGCTGAGGTTCCGGTACCAGTTCCAGCACCACACACTAAGGTGCTCCTCTACCTCAGCATCACTCTATTGGTCTTCATCAACACCACCACCATGCTCGGGTCCCATCAAAGTGCAATAACTCCCTCCATCATTTAGTTATTAGGAGACGATGTGCCTTCAATAACTTACCGCTGAGGACTCATTATCTTAAATCTATTTCGTCATTTAATTTAAATTGTATTATTTACTTTATTTTCCTATTACTACAACTTGGAGTATGGGTACCTTTTTGAGTCTTGGTCCTCCCAAGGTTTCTTCCTTCTATATTCAGGGAGTTTTTCCTTTCCACTGGTCACCCTAGACTTGCTCAATTTGGGATTGGCCTTTTAAGATAATATGATATTGTTTTTCTGCTTTGAGACAATGTACCATTGTGAAAAAAGTGCTATATAAATAAAATACATTTTAGTTATCACCATTCGCATCTGGTAAAAATGTTTTTTTTCTTTCTGTTTTTTTTTTTACAAATACTAACATCTTGTTATCTCTCCCATTGCTGAGCTATATTTGTTTTACTGCAGCCTGCACTGAATCCATCTCAACTGGACCTCTCAAGGAACATTTGTGACTCTGTTTACACTGAACACTTTAATAATCTGGTTGAACCCACCCAGCTGAGGATAGAGACTGGTTTTACTCAATGTTTCAGGATATTTTAGCCCACTTCTCCTGGATTGCTCATTTGGGGTCTAGACTTGCCATTTTGAGTACTATAAATTTTGTCAAGGGAATTTCTAAATAATAACTAACCAAATCTGTGCCCAAAGTTTTTTTCCCCTCCTATTTTCTTAAATACTGCAAATAAAATACAGATACGTGCTGTTAATGTTACATTACATATTGTGAAGGGCCAAAATGAACGTCGACCAGATATTACCATACTCACGTAGTATTTAGATACTTTGCACAGTGTTTTCAAATAAGCATTTATAAAAATGATTAATTCATTAATTATTAATTAAAACACAAAACGACAACATTTAGTACGTTCTGTACAATATCGTAATTCCTATCTTTGTATGTTTTATAAAGCATGTTAATCAAAAACAAAAATGAATGTGTAATGCACTATATATGTTTCTGACTTTTAAGACTGCGATATTCTTTGGTGTCGCAAAGGTTTGCTCATTCAGATCTGAAGACAGATTTGTATTTCCAATCATATTTCTAAAGACATCAGCTGTTAAAGAGAGAAAAAAAATATTGGATAAGTGATAAACAGCATATACCTGGTAATGTTCATTCACAGAAGTGCATCATATTTAATTTATTTCCTGTTCTGTAACTGTTTCAGTTAGAAAATCAACAAAACATGTAATTTCACCAAGGGTGATCAAGCCTTTAGCACAAGTTCTACTACAGTACAAACTAATTACACAAATTTGAATACGAAATAAGACACTCCATGCTAAACAGATCGCTTACATTGTAATAATGTGCTTAATATCCCATGTTATTTATTAAATAATGTATTGAAAGTGATGAAAAAAGAATAATTGTGCAACCACAGATTTTCCTCTCTACATTTTCCAATGCTCATTACACGTGACCCCCACCACACCCCCACATGCTTCCGTATCACAGTGCTTGCCAGTATCGTATTGTACATCATTAGCTTGGGAAATTTTAAATTAAAACTCAGAGTACAGTTTAAGTAAGTAATGCAGTGGCAAGTCATTAATTTTAAACAAAACACTTTGTAAGGATGTGCTCCATGCAAGTGCTTGAGCAATGAAGCTTGAGCAATGAAGCTGAACTTTGTTTAGATTTTTAGATTTTAAGTAATAAACAGCTAGCTATCAAGGCATTCAACCAGTATGGGATGATGTGTTTACCGGAATAATGACACCGTGTGCGGCCTGGTCTGCACATACAGCCATTTGTGAGTTGAATCCTATGCCATTACAGCATTCCTTGTCCTGCTCGATCAGCTCAGTCAAGCAGCACTTCAGTGAGGTAGTCCGGCTGTCCAGCACATAAGCCTTCTGCTCATACCCTTTGTCACCACAACATAGAGTTGTGGATGTGTCGATGTACAGTTCTCCACAGCATGCCATTCCTGTACACATACAAGCGTCATTCAGATTGAATGTATGCATTTATAGAGTACTATACAAAAAGCAAGATTTAGATGATATAGATTGGAATTTGGGTCTAACTTAACATAGAAAAATGTTCCAATGTAAAATGATTAGGAGTGTCTAGCTTTCTTGTCACTGTTAATACTCCTCACCATGTCAGTTAAAGTTTAGCAATGTTTAAAAAAATATTTCCTATATGCATGAACAGTTCACGAGAGAAATCACAGGTTAACAAATGTAATAAATGCATCTGCAGCAAACTCATGTACACTACACTATGAACACTATACTATAAACATAACCTTTCTAATCATTAAACAGATATATATTGTAGCCACTCTCACTGTTAACACAATAAAAACATTAAATATACAGAAACAGAAACTACACTGGTCATGCACCACACTAATCCTTTCTAATGTTTCTGGATGCAATGTTTGGCTGTCCACAAACATGTGGCTATATAGTTCATAACTACAGATGTTTTGGGTTGAATACTACAAACAAATGTACTTGTATTTCACTGTTAACCACAGCACTGTAACACGTGTCCAGTAAAAAATGTGAGATAAATTATTTTGCTGTGTTTAGTTAGCTGCTACCAGCCACTCATTTCACTTGAACTTCAGTTAGAGTCAAATGCACACTCACTCACCACCATGCTACCTCTCAGCAGCACTAGAGTACTTCATTTCTGATCAGCTTGGTCAGCTAGACTTTGTAAGGTGGCACATGGAAGTGGGACATAAAAAGGATGTGGTCAGCTGAGGGGAAATCAGATCGCTCTATTTCCATCGGTTTGTCTCCTCCCATCAGGTGTCACTCCCTCAGAGCTATCAAACTGCATCCTCTCCCATTACCTTTAAAAGCATCATCCGCTGACTCGGACAACACATGCCCTACTGCATTGACATAACAGGTAAGAGCTCCAGTTTCCATAAGAATCAGGCCTGTACAATAAATTCATCTCATATATCAGGTGCACTAACAGTTTAGCCCTAAAATAAATAATACTAATTTAGAACAAAAGTAAATGCACATTTAAAAGGATACAATGATGCAACAAAGCTGTTCTCACTAGAACACATTTACACTAAACAGCATGTACATTTAAATAATAATTGCATAATTTTATTTAGATTTTACGGCACAAGAGTGGATTATTCATGTTAATTACCCAACACCAAGTGACACAGGCTTATGCATAAGCTTGGGAGTGTCTAGCTTTTTTGTCAGTGTTACAACAGTGTATACACAATATTTAATAAATTAGTTTGATGTTATCAGTTTGACGTTAACATTTTTGAAGGACTAGGTTGGCTCCTACAACCCCAAATTGGAAAAACAGTTGGTAAAGTATGTAAAATCAGCATGAATTTAAGAACTTTCCAAAAGAAAGATTGAAGAAAGGATTTGCATATTTCACCCCAGTACATAATAATATCATTAAACCATTCACAGAATCTGAAAGAATTCCAGTGCATAAAAGGCAAGGGTGCTAAAGCCTAAATTGACGATCCGTGATCTTCAATTTCTCAAACAGCACTTTGTAAAGTTTGGTAAGGCACTTTTCCTAACTTTTTTCAATTTCTCCAATACAGAGTTACATTCACAAATGCTGCTTAAAAAATTACTGTGCAAGAAGGCACATATTAACCATGTCCAGCGGACATTGACTCCTCTTGGGCTCAGAGCCATCTGGAAGACCATCCAGACTGTTATCAGTAACCAAGAAGCCAGGGTTTGTCGTGTTATGGGGTGGTATTAGTGTCCATTAACACTTCTGTGTTGGCAGCATTAAAGTTGAAAAGTATGTTGAGAATTTAAAGCAACATACGCTGCCTATAAGATGCCATCTATGTATTTCTCAACAAGACAATGCAAAACCACGTGCTGCACACAAAGCATGGCTGTGGAAGAAGAGGGTTCAAGTACTGGACTGGCCTGCAGTCCTGACCTGTCTCCAATAGAGAATGTTTCTGGGAATTTGCGGGATGACCTTGCACTGTTGCACATCTTGGAACAAAATACTGAAACATCACAAAGTGGTACAAACTGTTTTTGGTCTAAAATGCAGGAATTCATGTTTATTATCAAATTAAATGAAGTTGACCAGACATAACATGAAATATTTCGGGTTAATACGGTCTACAATTAAATAAAAGTCAAATTAAATCAAGCAACACTGTGATAGAATTTTTAATTTGGATTTTAAATATTGTATAAAACTTTTTATCCTGATTTGGGGTTGTAGATACGGATATAAAATTGCAGTTATTACAGCTGAAGTTTAGCAATTTTTTTTAAAAACAATTAACATAATTAGACTTTTCCCCCCTCCCCATCTTAATGTACATCAATACTAAAATGGCCTTTTTAATGTACGTTTTACCATTGCTTTTATATTTGTTTTGTTTAAAATAAAATAAATATAGGCAGTAACACAAATGCAGCAAGATGCAAAAAATGCAGATGGTCTCAGTTATCTTCTCTCTGGGAGTTTTTCCTTGCCACTAGGCTTCCTCGCCCTAGGCTTGCTTAATTTGGAATCGGCCTTTAAATATAATATAATATTGTGTTGCTGCTTTGAGACAATGTACCACTGTAAAAAGTGCTATATAATTAAATTTGACTTACATTACACTTACATGTATTGCTTTATGTTAAGCGTTATTATAAACAATATGAAACTTAGCAATGCTATAATGTACATTAACTACATACCCAAAATCTTTCAATGTTTCCCATACACTAATTATTTAATATTAGCACTGACCACCACATATTTATTTTTTTCATATTTTATTATTTAAAATGGGTAAATCTTGTTTATTCCTTACCATAAGATCTCTCCTTACTCTTCTTGTGGGGACTTCCCATTATCATAATAATTATTATAGTTAATTTATGCTACTATAACTTCTATAACCTATATAACCTCAGTAACCTAATCTTTTAGTGACCTGATCTTTTGACCCTTTTAATTTGGCCAAAAAATAAAATAAAATAAATAAATAAAATTCCCCGTAAAGACAAGCAAGATGTCCCCAGAAGGCACTAAATGTCAGTTATTTCAATCCTTATGTGGATTTTGGTCCCCACAATAATGTTTAAATTGGACTACAGACTTCTCCCAATATGCAATGTACTGTAATATGCAACCACATACAAAACCAGTAACAGTACATCTTCATCAACCAGTATCAATGATTAAGCATAAACCAATTCTTGCTCCCAACCAACATGACTTGGCCTCTTTTGCACTGTGAAGTTTTAACCCTGTTCCTGTGCAGGGCATTGTTCCCTGCAACCCTGTCATGCAAGGGACTGTCATTTTGTGCAGTTTGTGCATTTTATGAATATCACAGCAGGCCCTGAAACACTCCCCACCCAAGACATTACCAGGTTGAACAAGGTTAAAATAGGAAAACATCTATAAATATCTGTTTATGCAAAATATTGTATAGATTTGTGCATCCCTACTGTCTGTCATTCTCATTAGTATAACTTTGCTTACAAGCAGGCCTGTACTCTGTACAGAAGAGATCCCAAATCAGTTTCTTCCTCCCACACAGTAATCAAACTGGCTTTCCAACCCCAGCCAAATCTATTTCTGACATCAGTCTAACTGGAGAGGACTGCTGGTTTATTTTCTTGGGTAAACTATTGCTAGAATAATCACCATCAGTTGCCCATATGATAAATTGCTAATTGTTCAATACCCTAATCAGTGTTCATTCTTTGCACAGATAAACTGTGACAGCGCCATTAATTCAAATAGTAATTTCGCTTAACAGCCAAAACGGTGGAGCAGATTTTTACGCAATGTTTTTCGAGAGGGATGCATCCATCATGGCTCCGCAGTGACATAAAGATGTCTGACGTGCACTAACTCACTTAGGGACAGCAGATGTTGCAGCTCTGTGCTCAGTGGCAATTCCCATGGTGTATTACTTCAGCTCCAATGACTTGCAAATAAACAGCTCAACCATTTTTCCAAAATAGCTCTGCCATCCTGCTCCTGCCTCCTCATCCTCTACCCTGCTGAATTTTTCATGATACTTCATGAACTTTGACATGGTGACCCATTTTGCTCTAGAGGCTCCTCTGTAATTGTTCTCTAAACTTGACCTTCGCATATCAAATAAAACAGTTTACTCTCATTCATATTTTCGCTTTTGTCTCAGTTTCAAAAAAAGAACAGGTCAGGAACTGGTGCTCGTAGGTAATCAGCAGTGAGCTCTATAAAAACACATCATTAGCGTACACTTTGATTTTTTCGCTCCGAGCCCCACAAAAGGATTTTGCTAATCTTCAGATTTATGATGGATTTGCATACATTGATTACAGTGTGTGTGAATATGCTGAACATAAGGTGCTTAGGCTCCCTGAATTAAGGTTCATTCATTTAATGATAAGTAAATATTTAGCCTGCAATGAACAACTGATAAAAATGTTCTTCATGACTTACAAAAACCTATGGACATGAAAAACTGAAACTTGGAACAAATGAAATCGCTGAATACAAACTGAATGCATTAATGCCTCAGCCAGACACATTTTTCAAAGTCATGATCAGAGAGCACACAAGGACTTCCCTGTCTTCATTGTCCCGAGGTACAAAAAAAATTAAAGGTATTATACGATGGTGTTAAAAATGAGGATCATTCCACTGCTGTGTTATATGTATTTATTTATACTTGCTCCTCCTGTGGAAACCATGAAGAAGATGACATTTAAACTAACTTTCCTTCACCAAATCAGATAGCACGCAGTCATTGTCCCTCTATCTTCAGCAATATGCATTTTATCAGCTGGCTGAATTAACAGATGAGGCTGACAGAAAGTGCTTGGGTGGCAAGAACACTTTCAGCACTCTTTGGGGAATTTGAGAAATGGGGGAGGAAAAAAGCCAGAAGGCAGAATTTGCTTCATTTATGCGCCTTCTCTTCAAAATACTGTGATTACAGTGCAGTTAAAACTCTTACTACACGACAAGAGCACTGATGATCATAAAATCAGTCTAAACTTTAGAATGAATAGATCACATGGAAGACCTGGGTGGAAGATCCACAATATGTTGACATGGGCCTACAGGATGACCATAAAATAAGCATCTATCGGTGCAACTAAGTGTAACATGGATAATCCTGTGTCCTCGCTTAGAAAATTCTAGGAGAGAGATGTCCAAAAAAAGGATGCATTGTTCAAGATTTACACAGTTACAGTTACCATCAGGAAGACACAGTCCCAAATCAGAAAACAGTTAAGACAGTACTCCCCAAACACCCCTCTTATTTCTAAGGACTTAGGCGCACTATGTAAAACCTTTTGCCAAAAATCTCGGTGTGGTGATGGATGAGGATTTGAAGTTAGATAAAAAGACCAGCTTCTTTCAGATGGGGTGTTTAACAAAGGTCAAACCATTTTTATCCATTAAAGTTTTTGAGAAGGTTATACATGCTTTTATTTTGTCAAAACTTGATTGCTGTAATGGGTTATATATCGTCTATACAATATATTGGCTACCCTGCATTGGCTTCCTGTTCATTTTAGAATTGATTTTAAGATTTAGGTTTTTTGTATAAGACATTGACCAGGGTAGCTCCAAGCTATCTTACTGAGCTCCTGTAGTCATATGTTCAACCTAGGTCTCTCCAGATCAGCTGCTCAACTTCTTCTGGTTACTCCTAAGTCTAAACTAAAGCATAGGGGTGATTGTGCCTTTGCAGTTTTGGCTCCTAAATTATGGAATGGGCTGCCTTTAAATGTTAAGCTATCCCCTTCACTGATGATTTTAAGTCTTAGCCGAAATCTCACTTTTATTCCTTGGTTTTTAATGTGGTCTGAGTGCCTACATTATGTTGGGTGATGTTGTGTTTTATATTGTATATTTATCACTGGACAGCACTTTGGTCAGCATCTATTGTTTTAAAAATGCTCTATAAATAAAGATTGTATTGTACTGTATTTCACTGCAGACAGACATTTCATGTCTTTCTGGTCATCTTTATTTAATTTGTTAATAAACATTCATTCTTGGATTTCAGGCCTGCCACTTTGTAATGTTGTCATTTGCGTTTCAGATGTTAATGTGTGCAGCACGTGGTTTTGCATTGTCTTGTTGAGAAATGCATGGCCGCCCCTGGAAAAGGTTATGTTGCTTTAAATTCTCAATTTACTTTTTTGAATTTATGCTGCCATCTTAAAAGTGTAAATGACCTTTGCCATTGGCCCTGATACAGCCCTATACCATGACAGTCCCTTGCTGACTTGTTGATGATAAAAGTCTGCATGGTACATACACATATGTTCACTCATCGGCCACTTTTTTAGACACACCTCCTTGTTTCTACACTCATTGTCCATATTAACAGTTATATATACAAACACTTTGTAGTTCCCCCACAAGAACAGTACAGATCAGGTACTGCATAAGTGATTCTCACCACTGCACTACCTATGATGTGGTGATGTGTTAGCTTGTGCTGTGAGTGGATCAAATACATCAGTGCCCCTGGAAATTTTAAATACCTAAATGTCACTGCTGGACCAAAAATGTCCAGCCACCAGCATCCTGTGAGCACTGATGAAGGATTAGAGGATGTCTAACAAACTACGCAGCAACAGACGAGCTACTGTCTCTGACTTTACATGTACAAGGTGGAGCAATAAGATGAATCTCTGTAATAAAGTGGACAGTGATTTAATTGTTGTGTCTGATCCACTCACACACTAACACACCACCACATCGCATCAGTGTCACTGCAGTGCAAAGAAAATAATAATAACACCGAAATAATACCTGATCTGTGCTAATGCCGACCATGAGAGAAAATTAGGTGTACGTAAGTGTGAGTGTTTGTGCGTGTGTGTGTGTGTGTACAAACTGCGGAATTTCTCTATCAATCATATGAAAAGCTTTTTACACAAAATATAGAACATTTAATTTATCAAGCATGTTAAATTAAATTTCATTTGGCTTAGCAAGCTACACTAACTGTCTATCAATCTACACTGCTCACGTAAATTATATATTTCATTTTGAAATATCCACTATTTTTTGAGCAGCATAGATATCTGTGAAACTTTTTGATTTATGATGCTTAATGGTCACTGTTGTAAAAATCAGCAGGGTGAGAGAGATCATGAATGAAAACACGATGAACCAAAACAGTCCACAAACGGAATGATCATGGAATAAATTAAAGAGTGGTGTGATTGGTTGATTTAGTCTTGCTTATGGCTGTACGAGGCTGTTGACTGTCAGTGAAATTTAAGATACTGAATAGTTAAATCAAGTTCACAAACATTGTTCTTGAATTTCTTTTTAAATAAGCATATCACTGGCTCGTGTTCTCCTATCTCCTGTTTAGCTTAAATTACACTTTTAAAATATCTCACAGATTACATTTTTATTAGACATTCAGAATGATCTTTGGCCTGGCATTTGTTTGGCATTATTTGTGACGATGCTGTTCTGGCAGAACAATCAGGGACATATGAAGCCTGATTATATGTCCTTGCTGTAATGCACATGGTTTATCCTCATTTTTACCCACAAACTAGCACTGTGTCCTTGAGAATATATTTAATTATTACCTCTTTTTTGGAGATCACAGCTATTTTCAAACCTGTCGCTATTCTGTAGCGACACACAACACACACACACACACACACACACACACACACACACACACTCATTTATTCAGAGGAACACAGATGTATTCCTTCTCTCCAGCCCAAATATTTTAACACGAAAATGTCTCTGAGCATGTTGGCTCTTAGCAAGTTTTCCACATACATGCTATAATTGAGCTGTGAATTTCAGGAGAGATTGACCATAGCATGCAGGACATCTCTCAAATTCTATAACACATTATACATTATACATTATAGTACTTTGTATCCCCTAAAACATGGTAAGTAAGTATTATTAGTAAATATATGTACAGAAACAAGAGGATTAAGGTACCTGAATACGCTCATCACAGGGTAGTTAATTCTTATTGTACAATGCTGTGTGTTTTGTGTCTAATTCCAAATGTACTGTAATCACACTATAGGTTGATAAATGTAATGTTAAAACATACCATAAATACCTTTGCTCATCTGGACTGTTCACAGTAACCAATATATACAATATGGGTCATGGACAGGGCTGGGAATGTGCATTCTGCCCAATTTAGAAATATTTGAAAAGAGTTGAATATTGACTCAATTGATTTAATATTTAATCAATGCACCAAAAATAATAGTATTAATATTTATTTTATTGTGTTTCTTCCATATAGTTTTCCTTTCTATTTGAAGTATGCATGCCTTCCATGTGTCTGTGTGTATTTACTCCGGTTTTCTTTTACGGTCCAAAGACATGCGTGTTAGGTTAATTGGTGTCTCTAAAGCGTCCCTTAGTGTGTGACTGTGTGTGTGCGCCCTATAATGGATTGGCACGGGTTGTTCCTGCCCTTGGGCCCAGAGTTACTGGGTGGGCACTGGCTGGCCCTCGACCCTGTGTGGATTAGGCGGAAGATAATGGATGGATGGAAGGAAGAATGTCTATAGTTCCATGTTCTTTATTGTATCTTTATAATACTGCATTGTAATGTATTTATTATAGTCTATTTCTTATTATTAATATTATATTTTATTATTTTTTTTTTCTTTAAATGCATAAATCCTTTTTATTTTATTTGTTTTTCCTATTTGGAATATTTGTGTTTAAACTATTACTATAAATGTAGGTAACTGAGTTTTCTTCTTACATACTGCATACCATCTAGGCTGCCACTCTTGGGCAATGATTCTTTCTTACTTTCTTTACACATTTAATTAGTTTTGCTTTCCACCATCAGCCAAGGCTTATACGGAGAGGGCTGTTGCTTGAGACAATGCACTGTTGTAAAAAGGACTACATAAATAAATGTTAATTGACTTCCCTCCAATACAGTTATCACTTGGTCATTTTCAGAAAAAATAGAAGTCACATGACATTTAGTACTCACTAGATATTTCTGTGACATTTCCGCATGTCAAAAATATGAAATATGGGTTGATAAGTTCTGTGTTGACAAGTTATCGTTATTTTGTAGATGAGGTAAGGTGTACTGACATACAAGACTGCACAACAAGCAAGCTAAATGTGTTTAAAAAGTGTGTGAGATATTTTAAGATAATCTAATATGGTAAAGCTGCTTTGATATTATGTAGCATTGTAAAAAGCGCTATAAAAATAACAGTCTTGACTCTGACATGTAATGGTAACAAAAGCAACAGTATTGCCTATTATTATTGTTGTTGTTACTACTCCAGTTATCATAATTAATCCTGTTAAAAGAGCTTGAGCATACTATATTTGTAAAGTAGAAAATTCTAATGTACATCAAGCTGTAACAGCAGACTGTTATTTATATCCAGTATTAGAAATAGAAACAATTAGATCAGTTCTCCACCATAAAATAGCCAAATTTACAAATCACCTGTCCCAGGAATGATCCTCTTCAGTAAAACACTTTTGTTAATAAATCGAATTCAACAAATTTTAAAGCAAATTAAGAACATGTAATTGTTCCTTTTGTTTGTATTTATATATATTCGGGCAATGGCTCTACAATAATGTGTGTATGCATTAGATGGTAAAAAAAATAAGAACTCTATATCTGGTCGATAAATTTAAGAATGATAAATCTACAGAGACAAATCAGACATTTCAATATCAATATTTTGTCATTCGCTCACTTCTTTCATTTTTAAACACTTCGGAAACACATTTTACTCGAACATTATCTTAGAAAATGACCGGGCAGCTTTTCAAACAGCTGAGAGCTGTCTCCCACAATTCCCTCTTCCCCCTGCCGGCGAGCCACCACTCCTGACAGGATGGAGTGTAATGTGTGATAGATCGTACTTTAGGGACTCTGTAATCACATTTCCCTCTGCCATCAGCTGGAGCTCGGCAGGACATCCTTGGAAAAAAGTCCCGTTTCTTCCAATCTGGAGGTGTATGTGATGCCTTTGCCCAATGTCACCGAGCACAAAAAGTTAGTGCTTAAATAACCCAAAACAGAAAAGAAATCCCAGCAAAATAGACATTTGACTAACTATGCCTTGTTATTTCACTGTGCAAATTATTTGTTTCCGTTAAAAAAATACTTTGAGCGCAGATGTATTAAATATAATGATAAAAAATGTAATCGAAAATTAAGCCAAGATAATATATATGGCACAAATTAAATCTAATGGGCTGAACTCTAGCTTGAGCAGTGGCAATAAATTTTGCACAATAACATATGACTGTAATGGGTTTTGCATAGTCCTTAGCTTATAGCCACAGGGACGGTATACACATTCTGTAAGAAGGTTCCCTAGACTTTGTAAAACATAGAAATAGCATACATATGCTTGATTTTGATATTTAAATAATAATCTACGAGGGAAGAAATTAGTACATTAGTGCAGTATTGTTTACATTTCTTATATTCATTATACACATCAATTCTGCTTATTTCCTTGAAAACGCTTCCCCTTAAATTCCACTGTGTTGCAGAATTAGAAATCAGCAGGTAGGTCATTCCAAGCAACTTGCCAAAGTTCTTTATTCATAAACTGAGCTACAATGCACCTACAAATTAATTATGTTTTCATTCTAGACCACCTGATGTCATGTTCGGTCTAAAATTCTTTTTTTTTTAAATATTGCTTGAAGATCCTACTAACCTCTTATTTACTGGCACTCTAATGTAGACAAAATTATTAAGTATATTAAAATATCTACTGTGCTTTTTTTTGCACAGTACTGTTCCTGATATCTCATCTCTTTAGGGCAGATGCTATACATTACTAGACTGTTAGTTCATTTTGCCACAGCGGTCTGTCCCTCCCTCCCAAACACTTCTAATAAGAAAAATTAAGACTTACGAGAGTGTGTGTGTTTCTATCAAGGTTAAGTAGCTCATTCAGTAAAAAAGCAAGCTGAGAGTGTGTTCGGCAGACACGATGTGAGCTCATGCTAGCGGCCAGTCTAGCAGGCAAATGGCCTTTAGTTGTCCTAACGGCACTATTCATCATAACATATGCTCTCTCCAGGATGCCACCGCTTTAATGAAGGATAGCTTTTTCATCTGACTTATTTGGGAAGATTAACTAAAGCAGGACAAGGGATAGAAAAGTCAGAGGGGAATTCTCAGTAGAGCAAAGCTAATGTAGGTGGGTGTTGAGAAAGTTGGTTTTGAAATAATGACTAAAACATTTTTGTTCTTAAACATAGGGGACAAAGTGGCACTCTATAAAAAGAAGGCACAGCTGAAAAATTGTACATCAAGCACAAGATGATTAACCAAAAGCTGAAAATTATTGCTGCAACTTATCCCAGAGGTACCATAAAAAGAAGTGGGAGAGAGTTTTAGTATGATAAATATGCTGATGTCACTGACCTCACAGTGGCCATTATTTCTGTTGCATCCTGGGACCATACTGTGGTTCTGGCATTGCTCTGGTTGGTGCTTGGATGCAGCATCTCCATCAAACAGTCTGACAAAGATGGCTGACACTGGGGACCCTTGCCCATTCGGCCCATCTGTGCCCAGGTGCCTGCTTTAGCATGGCACGGCAGGGTAGAAGGGAGGGGCCTGGGTGACCCCACAAGGGTTTATCTCCACTGACACTCTACCACAGTGTCATTAGAAAGTCACCAAGGACTATGGCTCAAACTAAGCCAGTGGGAAGGTCCGCTGTCCCATATTTAGTCGCTATTGTCTCTCTTGTACCTCATAAAATCCTTGCACTAAATTTGCCATAGAAAGTACACAGTCTGTCCATTTCACAGGAGAAAAGTGGCTTACCTGGAGCTGGAGTGTGTGCCATTCCTTTGTAGGAATCTCCGCAGCATTCTGCCTCCTGCAAAAACAATTTTCCTCCACAGCACTGTGATTTGTAGCCATCGTGGAGGAGTTCATTGCAGCATAATTGGCCAGCTGCAGAAGAAAAGGGAACCGCACCACAACACGAATCCCCAAACCCAATAGACACTCTTAACTGTGCAGGATCTGGGCAGCATATCTCTCCTGTGAACAGATTAAGGTATTTAAACCCACTGTACGCACTAACCTTTATAAGAGGAAAAATAATGTTTATGTGTTAAGGAATTTAACTGCTTTATGAAACCTGACCTGAACTAGTCTTTTATTTTCAGATTCTCATGCAACTCACTTTGACTCACCATTGTGACTCAAATCACTTTGACATCCCAGTTCCGTATCTACAGTAAAAGGTGTTTGTGTCATTGTTTTTCTATTCTTAATAGAAAATAAAACAGTATTTTTCATTCAGCATTCTGTTGTCTCCCACTTTAGGTATTAGCAGACAAATGATGGTTAATCAAAATACAAAATAAAAATGTGATCTCTTAGATTTTTGCAGGGAGTATTAAGCTATATGGGGTAATGCATAAGATTATCTTAAAAATAGTACTTTCATCCTAGAAATATTAATTAAACATGTATTTAGAGAAAATAATAGAGAGTAATAAAATATAAATAACACACATATTTCCCATGCCATTTTTATGACATCACATAAAACTTACATGACTGATTTTGCTTTTTATGGTGATTAAACAGTTAATTACTTTAAACTGTTTTTTTTAATACAACAAAGGTACTGGGTGCAATCCCTGGATTCCTACTCTACCAAACCGACAACTTTACATGACATACCATTATATCAGCAAACAGGGTCAGACCTGTAGATCCTACAAAAATCCAGGACTTTTCCAAAACCTAATCAATGTTTTGCCATTCAAAAACGTACAAACCTGGAAACTTAATATAACAGTATTTGTAATAGTTTCATTATACACAGCCTTATGATGAAGAGGCCTGAAGTGAACAGATTATAAAATAATTACTTTAGAGCAGCCATAAATATAAGTCTAGCCTATGTATAAAGAATCAAATATTACTAATTGGAAAGTCCCATTTGGAAATGTGGTCTTATACAATTACCCTGCTCAATGCAATGCCAGCTTATGAGTTTAAAAAACACACTATAAACAGGCTTTACACTCAGCATGCAAGTATATATTCTATCTATTAATTGCAAAAATGGATGTTTAGTAGTAAGTCTTTATTATGTCCTATATGATAATTTCACTATTATTATACAGAAAGTAACCAAGGCAGCCAACAAACCATTAACCTCATATGGCAACAGTAGTTAGAATAGCTAATATAGCAGGTTAGTTAGTGAATAAATAACTATTTCCAGTATGTAATAAATTATGCTTATTAACATCAGCTGTACAAACAGGGATAGCATGGTTTATTTTGCCTACTGTGTTAAAAAAATAGCTTTATTTATTCAAAGTCAAATTTATTTCTATAGGACCTTTCACAATGAAGCATTCTGTCAAAGCAGCTTTACAATTTTCTATTATCTTCTACTATCTAAGTCCAAGCTCAGATTCAGCAAGCCTAAGGCGATAGCGCAAATGGAAAAAAAATCCCTTAACATAAAAAAAAATGGGAGGACCAAGACTTAAAAAGGGATCCATCCTCTGTAGTCATCTTAGTTACATGCAAGAATTAAGCTGCTGCATAATTAATATGTTTAAAGTTATAATTTGAATAAATAAAATTTAAATAAAAATTAAACTAGCGCCCAGAAACAACAAAACAAAAAAAAGCTTGTATCATAATTCCAAATAAACCACTGATAATTGATAGACATACACGGATACCCAGTCCTTAGATCCCCAAATCTTTGAAATCTTTGAAAGTTTTAAAGCCTTCATATTTAGTTAAAGCAAATGGACCAGTGACGTGAGACTGTGTGTGCAAAAGTACCTGGAGGGACGTGTACATAATTCTGACTAGTGGAAATAAATTTTGCACAATAATATATGACTGTAATGGGTTTTGCATAGTCCTTAGCTTATAGCCACAGGAACGGTATACACATTCTGTAAGTAGGTTCTCTAGACCTTGTAAAACATAGAAATAGCATACATATGCTTGATTTTGATATTTAAATAATGATCTATGAGGGAAGAAATTGGTATATTAGTGCAGTATTGTTTACATTTCTTATATTCATTATACACATCCATTCTGCTTATTTCCTTGAAAACGCTTCCCCTTAAATTCCACTGTGTTGCAGAATTAGAAATCAGCAGGTAGGTCAT
>JAUZSU010123146.1:0-17884 GCA_034780255.1 Parotocinclus maculicauda
GGGCATACAAAGACAGACCAGGACTCTCAGGAATCTGGGTGTTTGTGTTAATGTTTTCAGTCTTGTAACCAGTGCTCAGAACTTCTCATTCATAGGACTAAACCTGGCTGACTTCAATCAGTGCTCAGATGACTCAAATTATGTATTTTACTGTTTTACTGATTAATGGAAGTGACACTGGCAACTAATGGGTTTTTCTCCTGTGACAAAGCAGTTCATATGTTCTATTCGGTTCACAATGTTTCTCTCAGTCTGAGCCAGCTACAGCCAACACATTTTTGTCTCAGCACAGGTTTTGTAGAAGAAGAAGGGAGGTGGTAATCTTTCCTAAACTGGGTTCCACCCACACAGGCAGGTCAGATGAATTCATGCCTGTGATATGTCCACATAAAGGAAAAACGCAGAAAAGGGCACAAAAACCCACAATTATGGACTGAAGTGTTTAAGGCAACCCAGTGGAAACCATCAATTACCAGCAAATTTCATTTTCAGGGCTATTCACATGTCTTCCACATACTGGTGAACAGTTTTATTTAGTAAAGCACGGGTTTATGCATCTAAAACAATAACATGGAAGCTAATAATAAGCTGGCACTTTACTGATACTTTTACATTCTATTCAGTAAAAAATGTATTTGGTTTCTCTCCAAACCATAAAAATGGAAAATGCATATGGTGTGACCATTTTTGCCCAATCTGTGAGAAGCCTAACATCTGGTAATACAAAATAGTTTTGGGCAGCCACACAACCTAAGTAATTCTCATAGCATTTTAATGAGCCTGTGAAATGATGTTCTTAGGGCAAGAAAGAATAAGTACAATTGTGCAGAGGGAGTATCAGCACAACACTTCAATACGCAAAAGCACAACTTTTGAATGAAAACATCATCTAAAATATACATTCTTAATAATAATTTACTAATTCACAATTTAGCCACTGACAAACTCCTATGGGCTTCCTCCAAGACACCAGATCACCAGTTACTATGATTTTGAAATGCAGCCTTTTTGGGTGGATCAGTGCACATGGAGGCGGTCGCAAACTGCCTGTATACACATTAGCTCACATTAGCACTTAGCTAAGACTAAGACTTCTTAATGTTAATGCCTTATAGTGTTCTGTTTTGACATAATTGCTGTACAAACCCAACTCAAAACAAAAGGTTAGGACATTTGTTGTTTTCTTGTGCCTCATTATTGTTGTCCATAATCTGTTTTCCCTGCATGCATGTGTTATAAAGAGCACTTTTACGCAGAGATGTCTGAACCAGAGCTTGAAGACAGCCTAGCGGATGACGAGCCCATGGGTACTGTACCAACTATGGGCTGTGTGCTTTCTTGTGTGTGTGTGTGTGTGTGCGTGTGTGCGTGTGTGCACCTCAGACCTTTCTATAACATAAAACATAACACAATAATGGAAACTTGAAAATACTTACAATGTTTTTTAACAAACCCTTGAGCACAGCCTTGCATAGTGTTAACCTATACAGTAAAGACAGTTGACCTATATAGTAAAGACAAGCTACACTGCCATCCCACAGTAAACCCCCAGGTCCTAGATCAAAATATTTTTTTAGGAATTTAATAGAAAACAGTAGTAGTAGTATTTTATAAAGCCATCATAAAATATAAATTCACTTATTTTATAGTAATGTTGTCTTGTACAGTTACCATTGCAGTTTACAGTAACCGGTTGTATGGCTGTATTCTGCTGATGCAAGATGTGAGCAATAACTTAGCCACGGCTTCTGATTAATTGGCTCCCCCTGTTGGTAGTAATTTATAATCACTAGTCGATTTGTTTAAACGCCAAATTCATCATTCCTATTCCTGTTCAGTCCCAGTTTCTATCTGCTTCCAATTGCGAGGTAAAACATTATAGTTATAGTTACATGAGTAATTATACCCTGAACAATTGTTTACATTTATTTTTAAAAAATCTATCGACAGGCTGAGTCAAAAGTCACAGGGCACAGATTGAGTCAAGCTACTTTGACACTGCATCGTGGCCTTTGACAGCTGTAAAAACCATTGTTGAGGTCTCTTTGTCGGTAGCGTTCTTCAGATGATGACTATATAGCTTGTTATCCACAGTCCTGATTTCTTGGAATTTGGCTATGAGGGATGCAACAGTGCTGTATGAACTTGGTGGTCTTTCTTGGTGTCGGGTGTTGAAGTCTGTGACTGTGATAGGGCAGCTGCATTTGCATTGCAGTTACCTGCAACAATTTCTGTGTCGACAACTTTTGAACCACAAGAGATATTGCAAATCTGATTGTGGCAATTGATTACTGAGACAGTTCTAGTTGCGGACATAGTCTATAAAATAGCATGTGTACTTACTTTTGTTTCTGAAATAAGAGGGTGTCCTGTGGCTTTTGACTCACCCTGTATAACAACACATGTATGCACTGTTAAACAACCGCATTAAGTTCTGTGAAATAAGACATGATCATAGGACATTACCATAAACACATTTTTATGCTGCTGTAATGTATAAAGTGTTTTCATGCACAAAAAAAGTGTACAAAACATAAATGCATCAAAGATACAGCTGAAAACACTGCCATTCACACTGAATCCCTAATGCTACTGCATTTTTTATTTTTAATTATAGAAAATACAGTAATTTACTGTCTAGGTGCAAGCCAGTCATTTTCTCAATCACAATTGGGAATTCAGTTCTCTATAGACTTTGTTTAATTACCACAGGGCTGAAATGTGATGAATCAGCTTGTTAGAAGCAGAAACCTATAAATGTGTTATATTGAGAATCATTTTGGTGTATTCAGTACAATCCATTCTACTGTTATTGGCTGTCCATGGAGAATCCAGAAATGTAGGCTTTATATTATGAATGTGTTACAGAGCTGAGCAGATAAAAAGGGTCCACACACTTTTGTCTATATTGTGTACTTAACAGAGTGGCAGCTAGATGGCACCAACTGCCCAAAAAATATCCTAGGGAGTTTGTTGTTCTTCACTTGTGGGGGAAGTTGGCAGTTGGCAGAGCTCGTCATTACTTGTAGTGATGGGGTTCCTAAATAGTATGGTGGTCATCTAAGCTTTAACCAACATGTTCTTCTCAAGTTTCGGGTCACTTTAGTTCATTGCTACAGGTTGCTGCTTTTTAAAAACAAAATATATAAAGTATAATAAATGTATAAAGTTCCAGCCCTACTACAAAAAGGCTGTTGGATTAAATACAGTCCATACTGTGCATCACATCTGGTAGTATGCTACTAGATCGATGAAATAAATTAGAGTGTTTACCATGATCATTATTTTTCTGTTAATCAATTCATTAGATATAATCACTATAGTATTGGTATCAAATAATTAGCTCTCTAATTAGTCATGATTATCATTTTAACCAGTATTGTACTGTTCTGCCTTGGCATCAGTGGTGGCTTGGATTTTATGCATTTAAGCCATTTGTTCCTTTCATTTGCTCATTTTCTAACAATGCAGGTCTTACTGTGGATATGTATAATATTCACAATACTACTGAGCTTAAATATTATACCTTATTGTTTTATCCTGTTTACATTGGATTAACATGTGTTTTTTTATCTAATCTTGTATCTGGAGACACTCGGTCGGTTTACACTTTTCACTCGAGTGTACCAAAAGTTTAACCAGATTGCATCAATTTACTTCCTGAAATCTATTTTAAACATGGACAAACAGCTGTGTATTATAGTGGTGAAAAGGGCTGGTGGGTAGAACTGTGACTGATGACAAAATAATTAAAATTATTTTGTGCAAAAGTGCGGCCACTGAGACAAAAGACCATCTGCATTCAGCAAACAGGTGGAATAGAAAGTCACAGTAACACTGTCATTTTGCTACAGGTCCAGGTTATTACACCTTATCACACATTTTTGGTCTCACCAAAAGAGCTGTATAAGCAACTGTATCCATATGTATCAGGGAACGGTGCCAAGCATTGAAGACCCTCCTACACCAGTACATTATACTGCCAAAATCACTGGCTTTGGGAGACTGTAAACAGTTATGAGGACAAGTGTGGGTTCCCTCAATGCTGTGGAATACTTCCACATCACCTCAAAATTTTGTTTACACGTATATTAATCTCCCATGTTAATACAAGGTGTAAACAGGCTTTTTGAATTTTTGCTCATCTGCCTTCTTTCTGCCTGTTTTCTTTAGTCATATTTCTTTTTAGTGCATATATGCAGCTGTAATATAGATGGCCTATAATTTGATGTGGTTACATATTACCAAGGTATAATACATTGTCACATGGCATAGGTAGATCATGAAGGTTCCTTGCTAACCACGGTTTCTTGTCTCCCAGCAGCCAGCACGAGATGGAGACGACTCGCTCCAGAATACGGTTCAACTTCTGAGGATGAGTTTGGCTCAAATAGAAACTCCCCAAAAGCTGGCCGTCTGCGACCAGGCACTACCTTGCGTACCAGCAGAGTGAGCAGCTCAGGGGCTGTGACAACGAGCCCGGGCGGTGTTACCCTCAAGCACAGAATGAGGGAGCAGGATGACTATATCCGTGACTGGACAGCTCACAGTGAAGAGATTGCCAGGTACTTATCAACTCGGCGCTTCTCACACAAATAAACAACCACTTAATAATCTGTATAAAGAATTATACAACAGTTAGTTCCGACCTCACAATCTGATTGGTTGCCTTCGGCTCGTGCCTATGACCGAATCACAGCCGTGATGTTATTTGCGATAACACACGACCTTAAGAGTACTATTGCTTAAATACGTAAGTAGATGCGAGGCTCACTGTTGTTGTTTAATAACCCACCAATAAGGCTCTTAGTTAATCTATTCAATGGAGTGTATTTTAATAAGCTGTGCTCTGTTTCAGGGTTCATCAGTGCTAGTTTTATAGTTATATACATTGAGGGCCAAAAGTTTGAGACCACTTCTATTTCACAATATACTATTATTTGGTATGATTCTCCTTTCATGTAATGATAGCATGCACTTGAACTCACATGGATTCCACAGGTTTGTGCAATATCCATTTTATTCCAGCATGATTTCAGAGTAAACAAAAGAGCATCTTGTGTTGTTATGCTGAATGTTTGTCTTTCTTTGCCTTCAAGTGTCCCAATATGCTTAGTAGAGTTTAGGTCTAATGACTGAGAAAGTCCATGTGGTCCAAGTCTAATGTGTAATGAGTAAGAACGAGTTAAAGTACTGTATCAATAAAAATAGAATCATTTTTACTAGTAGTCTCAGACTTTTGGACCTTACTGTATGTTTTCGTATTTCTTTTACAAGCTGGCACTTTACTGATACTTTTACAGTTCTCTTTTGTAAAACATGCATTTGGTTTCTCTCCAAACCATAAAAATGGAAAATGCATATGGTGTGACCTTTTTTGCCCAATCTGTGAGAAGCCTAACATCTGGTAATACAAAATGTGTAGTTTTGGGCAGCCACACAACCTAAGTAATTCTCATAGAATTTTAATGAGGCTGTGAAAGGATGTTCAAAAAATAGGGAAAAAAAATAGGTACAATTGTGCAGTTTCTTGGAATTGCAAAGGTTGATGGAGTATCAGCACAACACTTCAATACACAGAGTGAAAAATACACTGCACCCCAGATGTGCAGTGTAACTGCAAATGCAATGGATTGCCTGCTTGCAGGTCCTTGAGGATGCATTTATCTAGAAGCTATTACATTTTACAAGAAATTAAGTAGCTAGCTAACTGATATCACTGATTCTGTGTTGGTCAAAGTTAACCACATTTGCGCACTGCACAGTATCAACAAAACACAGCAACACATGAAAAACAGTTCCAGCAGACTGGTGCTGACACATGCTGATGACGAGGACATTAGATTTCAGTTGTGCTCCAATGCTACTATTAACTGCACTTAAAAGTGCACTTCTCTTGCTATGTAGTACATTATTAGTAATGGGGAGCAGTGATATGGTGTTCTTTAGGTTACAGCCATGTTTTCAGCTTTCTAAAACAAAACTAAGCAGCGGAAGAAGAACTCCAAAAAGACTCTGAACAATAATAAGACATTTAAAACAGTATCATCTCACTGAATATGCGGAAAGCTAACTCTGCTGAGAGTGCAGAGCCAGACACAAGCCAGCATCTGGTGCTATCTTTTCAATGGGAGATGTTTCCATTAAAAGAAAAGTCGAAAAATATTTTCTGTATGCTGCAGACTAGGGCCACTTTAATCAGGTAACCTAAGTCATGTCTTTGAAATGTGGGAGGAAACTTGAGTATGCAGAGTAGTCCGTTTTGTGCCTTGTTGTCACGCATGGTGTTTGTATGCATGATTTGCCTTTTATAGGGCCCACCTCATGTGAGTTTTGTGACTTGTTTTGCATGTCTACAAACCCCCTAGTTTGGAGCACCCCTCTGATGGTTAACAGGTTATTCCCCTGTGTGCGCAGGATCAGTCAGGACCTGGCCAAGGATCTGGCCATTCTAGCGAGGGAGATCCATGATGTGGCTGGCGAGATTGACTCCGTCAGCTCTTCAGGAACAGCACCAAGCACTACGGTGAGCACGGCAGCCACCACGCCCGGCTCTGCAATCGACACCAGGGAGGAGGTACATCACGTCCAACTAGTAAACTTGCACTAACTCACCATTTAGCAGCTCAACCAACTGAGCACTCCTGACAAATTTCACTATAAAGAGTATATCTCCAACAACATTACTAATGCTCAAAAAGAAAAAGAAATGACCTACTGGCCATTCTAGTACATTTTATGGACTTGTTAGTACCATGTAAATTATCTTATGTGAGAGCGCCTGTTCAAACAGATGTGAACCTAATTTCATTAATCTGAAGATGAAATGAGCCAAAACTGCTATTTGCTCTGGTCTTCCAAGCTCATCTTAATCGAATTTCAATCCAAATCAGAAAAAGGTTGGGGACAGTATGAAAAATGCTAATTACAAAAACAATGCGTCTTACATTTAATTTTATGATCCAACTTTTATAACAACCAAAAATTGGAAATGTTTTGTCTGGTCAAATTAATTTGTTATTATACATCCACTTATGCACTTCAGACCTGCAACACATTCCAAAATAAGCTAAAACAAGGGGGATTTGGGCCTAGTAATGAGGTAAAAAAAAACAATAAATCAAACATGTGATGACAACAGGTCATTGTAATCATCATTTGGAGAAAACTTTAGAAAAAAAAACATCATTTCTCAAAGTGAGATTGGAAGGGATTGTCATATACATCTGCTGTGCATAATTTCATAAAATGATTCAACGAATCATGTTTCAGTGTGTAAAGGGCAAGGGCGCAATCTTAAGCTGAACTCTCGTGGTCTTTGATCCCTTATACAGCACTGCATCAAGAACCACTCATCAATATCTGAAATAACCATGTGGGCCAGGGATTACTTTGAAAAACATTCGAAAACCACTACAATACAGAGCCACTTTCACAAATGTCACTTAAAACTTTACTGTGCAAATAAGAAGCCTCATGTTAACTATGACCGGAAGTTGCATCACTTTCTTTGGGCTGGGAGGCATCCAGAATGGACCATCAATGCACAAATGAATCAGTATTCACGATTTTTAAAAAAATAATAATTTGACACAGTGCGCAACAACTCATACTGTTACACACATTAAGGTGTGTTTGCAGTACTAATATCACTTGATATCCTCGGTGCCAATACATCTTATACATTTTGTGAGTAAGAACAGCAACATGTTTGCTTGCAATGCTTAGCATCCCAAATTGTTGGGATGTGTTACAGGCCTGAAATGCAGGAATGAATGTTTATTTAACAATTGAAATATCGTGGTGTGCAATGAAATCACGCTGTGTGCATGATGTAAGAAACACTGGGTTTCTTTTTCTCTATTCTGTCCCAATTTATAGGGTTATATTCATATTATTTCCTGCCCCATGATTAAAGGTTATAGATAAAGTAATAAATACACATTTATTATTATTCCACACAACTTTAAAAAGGAAGTCCCAGGTTTAGAATCACATGCATATAATATTAAATAATACCTAGCCTTGCACCGTATAAACTCATAACTAAGAACGCAGGTAGAGTAGCCAGGCAGTAAGACTGACAGCCATTCTTCATCACATCACCCCCCCCATTTCATTACTTGTAGTTGGTAGAGCGAGTTTTTGATGAAAGTCTGAACTTTCGGAAGATCCCCCCTGTGGTGCAGACCAAAGCCCCGGAGATGAACGGGCGCCCAGTGGAGATGCGGCCTCGAGCTCCGGACAGCCAGGATTCCCAGAACGCACTGCGCAGACGGACATGGAACCGAGATGAGGTTAGACCGGTATGAACGTGATAATCTGTTCTAATCTGAACTAAAGCCCAGACTCATTAACATGTTTGATATTTTCTCAGAAATGCTGAACTTCAAATGGTCTACATTCGCACTATCATCCTTAGTATCAAAATCTAAGTTTTTGTTTGTTGTTTTTTTGTTGTTTGTTTTGTTTGTTTAGGCTGAATGTTTTACTGTTAACAGCTGCCGATATGTGATAATAGCACAAAAGAGCAAATCTCCAATGGGAATTCTAAGGCATAAAGATTCATGCTTTACTTTTAGTTGTCTAAGGGAATTCTAACCACACATGTTGTTGACTGTTGGCATATTTAACATTTACCTCATTTATAAGGTAGTTCTTAGAATGCATGTTGTTCTTGATGTATTTATTATTTTCTAAATACTTTCAAAAATGTCAGGCAGTCCAAGTATCTCATTAGTAAATTTAAATACAGGTTTGTGCCGTTTAATCAATCAAATTACATTATGTGAAACAGATGTTTGCCCAAAATGGATGTTAAGCAGACATTACCATTGTCGCTACCACCAACTACCACCATCCACACGGATACTAATGGTACTTAATTTTTAATTTATGGAAATTAAAAAAAACTATAATACAGTAAATACAGTAATGTACTGTTATGATCCTGTGTAAGGGAAAGTCGTAACACTTTGATGGTATGAAGGACCTGATACTTTGACGGAAAATGCATTAATATATAGTATTACAAACAACGTGGCAGATCAGTCAGATGAACCAGAGACTAGTGAGTGTTAATCAGTTTATATAGTTGTGGGTGAGAATATACATTTAGAGGGGAACAAAGTTTCCACTTAAAACAGGACATAAACATACATTTAGGAACACCATTTACAAAAAAAGACTGCTGACATCAACCGAGCTAGCCAGCCGGTAAAGTAGTGACAGATGCACACAGTCCGCTTTTAAACCATAACTCTCTGCTCATGGATCCGGATTGGCTGTTGAGGTGAGGTTTAGAGCTGCAACATTTGGAGTTTTACATTTTTTTAAAACTTCCTATTACATTTTAAAGACCTCTGTCATTAAAGTGAACAGTTGTTGATTGGATAATGGCTAAACGGTGCATACCTGTCCAAGTTGATTGATTAGTTTGCATAAGGCTGTCTATGCTTACAAACCAGTCTACACTCTGAATAGTGTGATATACTTATTTTGGGATCTGTTCTAGGCTGTGTTAGATAGCTTGCTGTTGACATCAGTCTGTCAGCTGTCCTCCAAAATCCGCCAATCTGTGGACAAGACAGCAGGCAAAATAAGGTAATAAAAAATTCACACTGATCACACACAGAAACATGACAGCTATTTTAATGACTATTAATGTTGAACTGTTTTTTTACCCTTAAGGATATTGTTCAAGGACAAGGACAGGAACTGGGACGACATTGAAAGCAAACTTGGCTCAGAGACTGATATACCACTTCTTAAATCCACTAGCAAGGTGTGTCCATCCTTATCTGAAACTAACCCGTTTGGATATTTGAATGGATTTGTAAACTTTTTAATACTGACAGCATTTTATGTTTCCTAGGAAATATCATTAATTCTAACAGAGCTGAAAAGGGTGGAAAAGCAGATTCATGGTAAGAGATGTTCTGTTTTGTTTTTTAAGATAAATCACAGTGAGACAAACATGAGAATAAAACACTCAGCATATCTCATTTTCAGTTTCTGATTGTTTATTAATTGTTGGTCAACTTCTGCTGACCAGCATAAATGTGGTCAGACAGGTACAGCTCTGACTGATTATGGCAGCTAGATTCAGTTAAATACATTTAATTAAATACAGTAAAAGTACATAGGCCACCCCATCACAGTGTGTGCTGATAAAAATGAAGTGTGGCCGAGAGCAGAGGCATCACCCATCTGCTATCAAAATATGATTTAAGCTTATCTAGAGCACACAGTGACAGTCAGTAGACTGGCATGCTTTCAATTTACCACCCAAAATGGAGTGCCTACTGCTCTACAAACAAGAAAGCATATTGATCAGAAATGTAGTGTCTAAATAAGTGTTAAACATATGGGAACCAGTTCCTCTAGATTATGTAAATAAATAAAAACTAACCATTATGGTGTGAGGTAATCAAGTACAACAAAATATTGGTTGCACAATGTTTTTTTGAGTATAAGTGTTGCCACTTTATTAAGCCCACCTGTTCAAGTGCTTATTAAAACAAATAAAGCACATATAGACTACAGCAGCAGACAACAACAACGGGTGTCACTCCTGTCTAAGCTAAGAACAGGAAATCCACACAAGCTCACCAAAATTGGACACTAGAAGAAAGGAAATATTGTCTGGTATGAGGAGTCTTGATTTCTGACATTCAGAAGGCTGGGTCAGAATTTGGTGCAAAAGAGGCATGGCTAGTGGGCCAAAAAACACCAAAAAATACCATTGCTAAAATGGCACACCCTACCTGAGTATGTCCGTCCCCAAGACCACAGTGTACTTAGCTCATGCAGGTAGCACATATGTGGCTCTTCTGCATCCGGTAAACTAGACTACTGTGATGTTCTTCTGGCTTGTCTTCTGATCTGTACAATCAGACCACTGCAACTGATTCAGAATGCAATGGCTCATCTAGTCTTGACCTTACTTAGGTTTTCTCATAACCCCACTGCTGCATTCACGTCACTGACTCACTGTAGCTGCCCGCATCAGATTTAAAACCCTGATGCTCGCCTTCAAAAAATGGAACATCTTCTCTAATAAAACAACGCTCTGTACCTCGTACCCTCAGAGTCGTGAGCTTGGCTTGACTGGATCCTCCACTTAAGATAAAAGGAAGACAAACATCAAGACTCTTCTCCATCCTGGCACCCATGTGGTGGAAGCATCCACTGAATGTACAAATGGCAAATGACAAATGAGTCATTTGAAAATGCAACTGCATATTAAAAAATATGTTTTGTGAATTTACTCACATGAGATACTAGCATGCGCTGGTTATATTGTGCTCTTAGGCTCTTGTTCATTTTGTACTAACATGAGGTTATGTATACTAAGAAGAAAACAAAGCACTTCTGTAAAGGCATCTGCTAAATGCTGTAAATGCAATCTTCTGTTGGCGACTTCCAGCAGGATTACAAAGCGTTTACTGTACTCAAGTAGCCTCCACAGTTAC
Source organism: Parotocinclus maculicauda (assembly GCA_034780255.1). Lineage (NCBI taxonomy): Eukaryota > Metazoa > Chordata > Actinopteri > Siluriformes > Loricariidae > Parotocinclus > Parotocinclus maculicauda. Next base: position 11,475 of record JAUZSU010123146.1, read on the forward strand.
GAGATCTCAGTCCAATAGAGCACCTTTGGGATGGGGTGGAAAAGGAGATGGTTGCGCAGCCGACAAATCTGCAGTAACTGTGATGCTGTCATGCCAGCACTGTGAAGAATTGAATGAAGGCAGTTCTGAAGGCAAAAGGGGGTAACCCCATAATAGCTAGGAGTACCTACTAAAGTTACCATTGAGGTTATGTGCATCTGTTAAATAATTCTTCCTGTCTTTTTCTTCAGCCATAAATATCATGGTGGACCCAGACGGTACCCTAGATGCTCTCACTAGTCTTGGCATGACAAGTCCCAGCACACCCAAACCCAAGACTAGCAATGGGGCCTCTAAACCTTCCTCTACCATCTCACCACACCAAGAGCTCCCCAGCCCAAGACACAACCTCAGTCACTCTCACGCCAGTGGAGAGGGAAGCGCCATTACAAACAAGTGAAGTTGAAGCTGATCAAACTGAACTTCTAATACCCAACATATAACTCTTCCTGAATTAATAAACCTTTACATTTTCGTACACCATGTATTCCTTCCTTTGCTCCCTACAACTTTTAGCTCAAAGCAAAAAGTACATTTCTCCTCATTTGAGTCACATCTGTGGAGATCGACATTGATATTGCAGAGCAGCAAAATGAATGCAGCTTCTAGTAACAGGTTAATGGTGACTGTGCTGGCACTTGTTATGCTAGACATAATCCTTGCCTGCGTACTCTGATGTCAGAACCAACCAAGGACTGCTGTAAGTGTGAACGCTTTCATCCAGGCATGCTGCAGGTGGACTTTTAACTTCAGTGCCTGTCTGCTTTGCTTTGTAAGCATACCATTCTTCAAATTCAAAGTGATCACACTGATTACTGTGTCATAAATGTATTGTATTTGACATGAAGAAACATTCAACCGAGCTTTTTAAATTTAAAGTCAATCTTGACAAATTAACAAGCCACCCAGGCTCGTGGCTAGATTTAAATTATTTTTGAGAGATTCACATAAATACCATCAAGGAGGAATTTTAGGAGCAAAACCTTTTCTTTTGTATAAACAGACATTCAAGCAAGCTTACCAAAGTAAGTCAAATACTATGCGTACACTAAACAACTGTAAATTCAATTCAGTGTATTCATTTGTCTTGATTACACAAAGTGCACTTATGCTATTCATTTTAGCATAGGTAAATTAACTTTGGCTTTACCTCCAGTGAAAAATGAAAGATAAACAAAAACAATGAAGGACCCTTAATGCACTGAAGATTTTTTTTTTTTACAAGGGTAGGTAGACATTGTGTTGGGAGAAGTCTGTAGAAAGTGTCACTTCATAGAAACGTTTATTTTCACTTACAATACAAGATGGTATTTAGATCATATGCAGTATTAGAAAGGGCATTAGTGTTAAACATCTCTCATGTGCTAATATCGTTGTGGTTTGTGTTGTATGACCACTAAGCCTTACAGAAAGCGGGCTGGAATCTAAATTTACCATGTCAGGCTTTTTAACAGCAAAGATGCTACACTTTGTTGCCATAAAACTTGTTGGGTAGGTCGTTATTATTTTCTTTCAGTATCTTTTTTAAAGCATATGCTATGTGTACTGTATTACTGTGTTTCTTCTTGCTGCTTGTCTGTATGTCAATGGAGAAAGGAAGCGATGTAGCCTTACCTGCCCTTTATTGTGAACCTGTGTGTTTTAGAAGTATGAATTCATGTTAGTGCAACTGAATTAGGACCTGAAAAAATAGTGAAGATAGGTACAGGACTAAACATTTTTAGGATTTTATGTTGATATTGGTATGATGTCACTAAGTGGCCAGCATGTAAAACCAGTTCTTGAATATTAGGCATTTACTAAGCTTGTAACATCAGATATCGAGGAAACATGCATATTATGCTACATGCTAACATTTTTTGTGTTAAAAGACATCATACCAGCAACTGAACTCCAATTCCTACTTCTTCTAACAGGATCCACTACCACTGTCGATCCCTTGGACTAAATTAATCCTTTTTTTGCGTAGTATCATTTCTAAGACTGTAAATATTTTACACAATAGGGAACATGAAACATGCTTGGTACAGCTTTTAGTTTAATTTTTTTTTATTTTAATTGTTGTTTTTGACAGTTGTTAATTGGTTTATTTTATTCATTGTTTTTGATAAAACAGGTTTATTTATTTTGTTGATTTTGTTTAAAATCTGGCACATTTTATTTGTATTTTATTTTGTTACTGGAAACTTTTGGATATTCTCAATAAACGAGAAAATATATCTTGACAATTATTAAACAGTTTTTCTGTCTACCTAAGTCTTGCATTTCAATAAAATTGTTGCTCTATGACCAACATGACTTCAGCTTTTTCCATAGCAAGATGTGTAATCATGAGATGTTTACAAGGCATCAGCATACAAAGGTATAACAAATATACTTGATGGAAACATGTACTACAACACTATATATACATATAACTAAAATATTATGCATGCTCCCAGTCCCAGTTTTGCCTTTTACATTATGAATTATCAGTATCTATCAGTATCAGCCAATACCTGATATAGTTATTACATACATCCAAGCAATAACTAGGTTGACATCTCTGCACAATTGTGGTGTGAATCATGATCACAGACATGGTAGAATGTTGTTGTTAACGTCATACTGACACCACAAAATAAAACCTGACACTGATCCAGCATTTTAGTTCAGCATGCTTGTTGTAGTATCAGATTGGTGCTTCCTTTTAGACAATGAATATACTTAATAATAATAATGAAACAAATAGTAATTACTACGTGTATAAGGGCTTTCAATTACAAAATCCAATATGAAATACAAATGTGCGCTAATATACAGTAAGTCTCCTAGATGCAAACCTACGAACCATCAAATAAGCAAACACGTGTGGAATAATGCAAAATTCAATATTCAAAATATAAAATATTGCATCACTTTCACGCAGTAAAATGCAAATTAATTATTTAAAAATCACACAATGTAATTTTCTAGATTTTTCAGCAGCATCAAATACTTATTTTCCCTACTTTTTCTCTGGGTTGTATCAAGGTGACTTACTGTAATGAAAATAACCATATTAAAGCTATATATATGCACTGCAAGAGTGTATGAAATTTTCATGCTAAATATAATTCAAATGCATATGTTAAAATACTGTAGTGTTACCGCAGTGGATGCAGCTCTAAAATTCCAGAGCCAAACCCTTCCAAGATCTTGCCTGCTCACGCTTATACTGTTCCAGTTCCTTCAAAGAAAAAAAAGATAATGTTCATAATGCAATCTGCAAAATCTGTATTAAAAAAAACACACTTTTTTGATAGCTTTCTTATATGCCAGACACTCCAGATCAATAAAAACAACAAAAGTATCCAAACAAGCACTACAACCAGAACCTAACTACAACTACAGTATGCGCCACAAAATGTCTGATTGGACAGAATCTGATTTTACAGATGTCCATGATAAGCTATATATTACCTTGCCAGATACATTAGCTAACAGACGTAATGACAAACGTAAAAGACTCTGATGCTGAAGGTTATATATACTGCTCATAATTATGAATGAAATATCTCTAAAGTTTTGTGTGCAGTGTATATTAAATATAATGTTGCATATAATGTGCAACTTCACAAAGTGTGTAGCAGATTTTTAATGAATGTCCCTGTGTACAAAAGGTATAGACAAAGTAAGGCATTCATTAAATTTGTATTGCAATCTGTCTCCCACACACACAAACAAATACATTGTATCTACTCGAGGAAGTATAGACACATGAACACTTCAAACATGTGTGTGTATTGGCTTATCAGTGCAATCATGCAAAACACCACCAATAAAAACCGTCAGAGAAGAGTACATTCTGAAAGGTTACTGTAGTTTACTAAAAGGGGTTACTGTAGGTTACTTAAAAAGGGTACTGTTGGTTAAAGAAAGAGGTTAATGAAGCTTCAGTCTATCGGTTTGGAGTATCGGTCACCGTTTATCATTGCTCATTAATACTTGCTATATTATGACTTTTATAGCAAGCTGATGTGATAATAACCCAGTGTGCTAAATTATACAAATATTTTTTTTGTTCTCATCCCAAATTCTGGGCAAAGGTAAATTAATGTGTAAAGAAACTGTTAAAAATTGGCTTAGTTGATCTAACAGAACTGCTCCCCTAAAGTTTTTGGCATCTACACAAGTAGTAAACTCATCAGCAAGAGGGATCATATTAAATCAAAATTAAATTAACATATTTTCCCCTAACTCCAACTGTAGTTTTAAGTCAAAACATTTTGGTTTTCTAAAACACCTTTCTTACAAAGACTTTGTATTATCACAAAGGAGGGCTTAGAACTACTAGTTTAATGTCTCAACACATACCATTCAATGTGCTTTTATCCAGTTTAATACAATATTTAACACCGTGTCTGTCACAAAAAATTCTTTAAATACCTTTGAGATTATTTTGAGACATTGTGTGATCCACTTATCCAAAACTAATAATAACACTAAACACCAAACATGGTGACTGATTAAATTTCGGATAAGAAGGAACAATAATGTAGTATTTTTCCACTGAACTTATATATTTTATATAAGGCATATAAAATAAAGACATCAACAATATTATGTATTACAACATAATCACAAGCTTAAGAGATTTAGTAGTATACGAGGATTGTGATACTACCTGGTCCTTTTGTGCTCTCATTGTGTCTATAAGGAGCTCGCTATACTGAGGATCTTTGGCTGGATCCTTCAGCTCTTTATGCTCGATAGTACTCTAAACAGTACAGGAGAGATTCCATAAGGATTTCATTATATAATCATTAATTTTTATGTTCCCAATGTATCTTGTGTTACCTCTGGTGGGAAAACTAGTTCAAAAGCTTTCTTCCACAGTTCCAGAGGATTTCTTGCATGCAGCGTACCGATATCAACGTTAATAACTGGAGGAGATCCTGGATGAAAACATAAACCAAGACAAGTGTGACTGGTTGAAATATAAAAACAGAAATTTAAAACCCAACCAATGTCAGTTCCTGTTTATATGGCTGTCATAAATTATCAAAGTGTTAAATGTGGATTTGACCCTAGTTAAAGCACTCAGTAATATGTTCAGTTCCTGCATTCAGTCTAAATACCTGAGTAACTACCAAGTTTCCTGTATCAATGTCTACTGACCTTACACATGGATGTAACCCGACAGTTTAACATAGTGCAGTTGATATTTAATGGGTGATTCTATTCCTGCATGCAATACCGTCCTGAGACTGCAGGGGAAACTACAGGCACTCACCTATCTGACTGAAAGAGTCCATGCCTGCTGGAATTACTAGAGGTTTGGTAGGGTCTGTAGAAAAAGACTTCCTGATAAAACAAATGGATACAGGTATTACAATTTCCCATGTGACAATTGTCATAAAATTGTTTTGTAGATATAAGAAAACAGATATGTAGTTACAGTTTCTTACCCTCTCTCACTTCCAAATGCTAGATGATTGAAGTAATTCTTTACCTTCGTCATCACAGTTTCTGATTTACTGCTTGTGAACTAATGCATATAGAATAAAGAACAATTCACATCTCTACAGTTATTATCATTGTATCTGGTTTTTGGAGCTGCTGTTTATTTCTAGGCAAAATAATGTGTCTTACAATCAGGGATGCACCATAGTAATGTGCCAAGAAACGCAGAGTCTTACAAATTAGCTTCTTCTTCTCTGACTCAACGTCCTGCATAAAGACAGGTAGGTCACCGTGTAAATTTCCATATAATGAAATGGCTCGTGTGCACTACATACAATAAGTGTACATATAATACACTCAATAAGTTAGTACTTACCTGAAAGATGTCAAACTTGCTACCAAGCATAAGAAGTGGCACAGGGAAAGGACTTATAAGCTCTTTGTCCTGTTAATGGACACATGTTGATTTTAGAGTCGAGAAATGAAATCAAGAATTTATAGCAAAAAAGTAGCAGGTTTCTCACCGGGTGGTCTTTAGGCATATTATGCAACACACTGTTATAGCTTTGCTGTTTGTTGTATCTGGATTCTCCTGGTCTCTTGGGTGAGAAACACGCTTTTTCCAAAAGATTCTGAGCTGCTTGGAGGAGTTTCTCCATGGTAATCCAGATAGTATTGGGCTTAGACAAGTCTAGTGTCAAAACGATGGTCAAAGTGCTGCAGGATGAGAAGCAACAGTTTTATACTAACAAGATAATCTATTAAGGTACAAACCGGATTCCAAAAAAGTTGGGACACCAAACAAATGCAATGAATGCAATGATGTGGATGTGCCAACATCTAATATTTTATTCAGAATAGAACACAAAGCACAGATCAAAAGTTTAAACTGAGAGAATGTATCATTTTAAGGGAAAAATATGTTGTTTCCAAATTTCATGGCGTCA
>JAUZSU010123157.1:2301-17884 GCA_034780255.1 Parotocinclus maculicauda
AACAGTTGATTGTGTTAAAAGTAAGGCCATATGCACCAATATGATATGGGCATACAATTAAAGATTATCATTATATATCCTCTAGGCCAACATATCCATTGGCAGTCTTCCTAAGGGGAGGAAGCTGGCACTAACCACCCTGGGAGCGTTAACTACAGCCGGAGCAGGAGTGGCTTTGATGATCCATCAGTCTGTTAAGGCCTCGGATCTGGAACTGCATCCTCCCTCTTATCCCTGGAGCCATAACGGCTTGCTTTCTTCCCTAGATCATGCCAGGTAATTTCGTTTACCAGATTTTTCATAACTGATAAGCGTTTATGAATATGAAACAACTGCTTGATCAGCAGGTGACCGGAATCATCCATAACCGGCCAATATGTCTCGTGTAACCAAATCTGTGCTAGTCAGGTTTTCATTTGTGCAGCACTCGCTGGTGACAGCGGCATGAACAGCATAGTGCTTTTACTAAACTTACCTTAGAATATAGTACCTCTGTTTGCGGAGCTTTTAACACAGCTCAGCCACATTGTTAATGAGACCACTGCAGACGCAAGTCGATGATGAGGAAGCCTTAGATTGTGTTGTTAGTGCTGCTTTATAGTGTAGTCCCAGACCTACAGCATAGAGTACAATACTAATGAAGGAGGAGGAATGTATTTCTTCAGCTTGGAAGTAAGCTAACACATTTAATGTGTGGAATTTGACTAACAAAAGCAAAGAGATTAAAGCTAAAGCTAGTAGGAGTGCAGAACCAGGCACAAGCCAGCCGCCACCGCTCTCTTTCTTTAGCAGTGGAGACGTTTCCTTTAAAAGACAAGTTGAACAAGGTTCCTATATGTTGTCATTTATAATTCTTAGACAGAGAGAAAACCAGAATCAGCCAAAATTGCAATCTGTGTATCTGTAGTTTATGCTTTGCTATGGCTGTGGCTATTGTGAGTCTAATTTCTAATTAATGATAGATTCTGTCTTTCAAAATGAACAAAGGGTCCCATTAATTGTCCTTTTTTCCAATTCTTCCCCTTCCAAGTTTGTTTTTTGATTTTCAGTGCTGCCAGTAATGATGACCACAACGATACAAACACACACATTCAGATGAGCCAGAACATTGTGCCCACTTACAGATTGTTTAGACTAATGTAATTTGAAGACATTTATAGTTACAAGCTATTACATGAAAGGATTGGACTGATAAAATAATTGAGTTCTTGTCTTTGTATTAGCCATACAGCTAAAAAATATAGATAAGTATGACATCTAGATAGTAGTTCTAGTGATTGCTGTTGTTGCAACATGCATAAAACAATGAAGAGTTCATAGTAACCCAGCCATGCAAGTGCAGTTTTGGTGTCACCTTAAGTTGATTTAGCTGGTGATGATATTAGCTGCAGATTTATGTTCTTGTCGCTGGCTAGGCAGTATGTCAGGTCTGTAAAACACAAAATAACTATCCGACAAGGCTTGTTAATCAACATTCTGAAGAGGATTGCATGAAATACAAAAGTGTAATCATCTAAAGATTTGTATGCTTTGAGTGCTGCTTTTGCATGCATGCTGGGTTTTTCATCAAAGTAGATGAAGATGTAACTGGCCATTTAGTTGGGTTCTTAGTCGGGTCAGGAATCTTCATGCTATTGCTACGAGTTAGCTTATTGGTGTAGGACAAGCCTCTCTCGCTGGCAAGATATTAAAATAACATATTCCAATTTTTCTAAACCTGACACAGCTATACGAACTCTCCACCTACAAAAACGTGTTTACCAACACAAAAATGGTCTATATGGTCTGAATCAGCAGATTTTTTTGTGAATTATACTGATACTCCTTATTAAGTTCAGTAGTGCAGACATATATAAAAAATTCTAATTGTTGTTGAACTTGCATTCTGATTTTCAGATTTTTCCAAAATTCCACACAAGTGCATTGCTATAGGAATACTTAGAATTGATTTCTGTTCTTAGCATTCGCCGTGGGTATCAGGTCTATAAGCAAGTGTGTTCAGCATGCCACAGTATGGAGTACCTGGCCTTCCGTAACTTGGTGGGAGTTTCACATACAGAAGAAGAAGTTAAAGCATTAGCTGAGGAGGTAAGGTGGTTCACTCGTACTGATCAGCATGCTACCTCAAACAAATCAAACCAAATGTGTATTGTTAGAACTTGTATTCTTTATTCTTTATTTGATTTAAAAATGAATCAGGATGACTATAGCCTAAAATTTAAATCCTTAAAATTCATATTTAGGTCTGGCTTAAATACTGTAGAGTCTAATCCAGGTGCTGCTTAACATCCGCATTACATTCCCATAGTCACATAGTCTTTTTAGGCTACTGTAATGTAATATAGGGCATTTTCATAAGACTAAAACTAATTTGTCAAAAGTACAACTAAAAACATGAGCATTAAAATTAAACCCTTAAATAATTATAAAACATACAGTAGTGTACTGTTAGTACCCTCTATGGGGAAAGCTGTAACACTTAAGAGCATGGTAAGATGGACTAATACTGTTGTTTGATGGAAGCCAAAAATGCATTAATGGACATTACAAACAACATTAGTGGAAAGTCATCCACACAAACGCAAGTAATTTGCACAAAAAAAATTCAAAGCACATAAACAAAGTTAGAAGTGTCTCTGGACCAAACGTGAGCTAACAAATCAGCGAATAGAACAAGCGAGTAGTGTTGGTTGGCTGCTGAGGTATTTAAGGAGATATTTTTTCATATTATAATTTATTTGAATTAGTAGTTATATAGTTAATTATTTGAATGGGCATTGATTGAATGGACATTTAAACTGTGATTAACTGTATAAACAAAAACAAATGGCTCTTATCTAAACATAATTAATTTGTTTGATTTTTTTTTTAATAATTAATTTTTGACCATTTTAAAAAATTTTAAAGATATGTTCCAGCATATCCTTAGCGATATTTCTAAATTAAAATAGTAAGCCAATCATTGCAAATATTCCAAACCACAACCTGTATGAAATTGTAACTGCCTCTGCCATGAGTATAAGCTTTCTAAAGCTTGTAAATTATACTTTTGAATGATTCATAGATCAGCTTATTCAAATTGTTATTGCACTTTATATATTTTACCATCTTGCATGTACATTTACTAATTGTGAATGTGTCAGTAATACGACAGCATAATATGTAAATCAAGTCATAACACTGGACCACCTGCTTCATGGGTGGTTTGCATTTTTTTTTCTTTTATTGACAGCACCAGTCTGTCAGCAATGCAATGATACCTTGACACTAAAGCACATATTGATTAAATACCCTTTGTTTAAGGCAACAGATACATTGTTACTTTTTAGGACCTTTTCAAAGATGCGTCCCAGAAAGGATACTAAGCATTTTGACACACATAGGACTTCTGTATGTGATATAAAACAAATTTATTGTATTATGCCAACTGTATAGCCATTGAAGTACTGAGTGATTAAAAATTATCCCCTTCCTTTTAATTACAGAATAAAGATTGTTTTTGTTATTTCCACTTGGCTGTTTAAGATAAGCTACCGTAGAGCATTTAATTTATAAAGGTTAATGTTAACTAAGCCTATGGTGGCCTAACACCTTAGATGTTCCTCCACTTTAGCATCACTCTACTGGTCTTCATTAACAATAACCAGTCCCACCATACCCGGGTCCTGCTAGAGTTCAAGAAACCCCCTCCATGATTTAGTTATTAGGAGACAATGTGCCTCCCATAACTTACCGCTGAGGACTCATTATCTTATTTACTCATTGTATTATTTACTTAATTTTTTGATTACTATAACTTAATTATTTAAATTAACATCTAGGCCACCCAAGGAGGATGGGTCTCTTTTTGAGTCTTGGTCCTCCCAAGGTTTCTCCCTTCTTTACAGAGCGGGTTTTTCCTTGCTTTTTTCTTAAACTAGTTTTAAATGGTAATAAAAAACCTAACATAAAAATGATTAGTTTTCAATCTGAAATATGAACAATATATTCTGTATTCCTTTTACCTTGTACTGTATAACATTTTAAAATCGAAACTAGGAGTCATTAAGAAGTGGAAGCTATAAGTATAATCTAAATATATCAAATGCTAACAATACCTACAATACCTTGCTCTAGATAAGGTCATCTGCTAAATGAAGAGTAAAAATAATTTTGTTAATGCATGTAGGCTGTTCGGACCCAGGACACAGTGTGCTGCTTTTAGGGAGTAATTTATTTTTCAGCTTAAGGCCTTTTTAAAGCCTTAACAGAGTTTTTAGCAGTAGAAGGGTATATTTGTTGTCTAGTTCAGTTCACAATTTGGAGGCATGTTATAATTATTAATAAAAACTTTCACAGACTGAAGTTGTGGATGGTCCTGATGAAACTGGAGAGATGTTTACTCGTCCCGGAAAGCTTTCGGATTACTTTCAAAAGCCGTACCCTAACCCTGAAGCTGCTCGTGCTGCCAACAATGGAGCTCTTCCACCTGATCTCAGCTATATTGTCAATGCCAGGTAACATTTATGCTGGTTTTGATATTCACTCCATCTATCAGATTTAGCTTTGGCTGAATTTATATACAAGCGATGTAGTGCTCTTAAGGTAAAAGGCAGTAGATTAATAACTGATCTCAACTGGTATTTAGTTGGGAAAATCCAGTTTTACTACATAAAGCATTAATTGCATTAATTGAATTGTATTATAACACTTATTATAGCCCACAGTTGACTGATCATTACCATAAAGCTTATTTTATAATAAAGTATTGAAAAAAAATGTGTACCTGTGTACAGTGTACAGTGAGTAATGGCTTTAAAGTGAAGTGAAGAAAATGCACTTCCTCTTGATGAACTCATTGAGATAGCATGGCTGCTAAGCTAAGCGCAGCACATGCACTGGACAATACAGTACCTGATTTCCATTTGGGTTCCTTTTGCTTAAAAATTAACTAACCTATTAATTAGACTTATTTGCACTAAGAACACAGCACAGACCTTTTCTGCGCAAGGGCTGTTATGAATCTTCACTACTGTGTACTGAATTGTAACTCATGAATGTGTGTGTGTGTGTGTGTGTGTGTGTGTGTGTGTGTGTATATATATATATATACATATACGTATGTATGTTGTGAATTTGTGCTGAGATAAAACAAAATTCAAGGCGTTCCATTCAGCATTCAATACCCAATAATGAGAAAGTGAAAACATAATTTTAGAAATGTTTGCAAATTTATTTTACAAGGAGAAACTACAATTACAGATGGACATAAGTATTCAAACCTTTTGCTGTGACTCTCAAAGTTCAGGTACCTCAACACCACACCATGGCTTTTAGATGAGGCATGATTGAGCTTTAGATGAATTTGTCCGATGGTGGTTTGTGTTGGCCATGATCTTGGATTCTGTTTGTTGACCTCACCATTCATGGAGTACTTTGCTTCATCAGTGAACAATACCTAACAGAACCAGGGTTTACCTGAAGTTGGTATGTCACCCATTCTGCAAATCTTACTTGTTGACCTGGGTCATCCTCTGTCAGGTGTTTCTGGGTCCAAATGTTGTAAGTGAGCCACTTATGGGTGGACAAAATTTGCTGGGTTGAGGCACAGCTAACCTCACATTCCAGAGACAGAGGATGAGTGCAACGATGTGGCCTCTTACTGAATGATGCCAGCAAAAAGTGGTTGTTTTGCTACATCTGTAGCAGTCTCTGGTCATCCAGCTTTTGTTTTACTGGCAACAAAACCTGATTCTCTGAATTTGGAAAGAAGTTTGTGACGTGAGGTTTGTGGTGTGTCTGGGTCTTTCTTGTTAAAATCTTCTTTGATGACACGTGTGCTTATTTAATTTAAAATGAGAATGACTGCAACACATTCTGCTTGGGATAACGGGTAGAACTATTTAGCCCTTTAAACATAAAGATACTCTGCCCATTTTTCCTACTCCCAACACATCAACATCAAGTATTGACTAATTAATGTGTAATATATTCCAGAGCTAAACATGTGAAGTTGTGACATAACTTTAAGTGGAAATATTTTGGCTTATGAGTATGTTTATATTGCAGTTATGTGTATGACAGTCATCAGCTGAACATAATTTGTGATGGACTTGAACAGCAAAAAATGAAGTTGCTTTGAATATATGAATATACTAGTTGCGTACTAGAAATGGGAAAGTATATAAGCCGTTTCAGCTTGCTTTTTCCTTTCTGTCTCCCAGGCACGGCGGTGAGGACTACATTTTCTCAATCCTGACTGGTTACTGTGAGCCTCCAGCAGGTGTGTCTATAAGGGAGGGCCTTTACTACAATCCATACTTCCCAGGCCAGGCGATTGGCATGGCTCCACCCATATATAATGAGATCCTTGAATATGATGATGGTGAGTCATGCTAAACATTTATCTTCTTTTTTTTCTTCAAATACAACAAAACTTGAGAACATTCAAAGAAGTCTTGTACCAGAATAACACTAATAATTTGATACAATTTCTGTACTGTATGAACTGAGTGCATAAAGATATAATTACACATTATATATCTCTGTATAATTTAACGAGGAAGACAAGGAACAAGTGGAGGTAAAAAGCGGTAGCTGTACATTCAAGACTACAGGAAATAAAAGAATGATAGGTCTATGTTATAAAGATTTTAGGATATACGAGACATTCTTGGCAGCACGGTGGTGCAATTGTTAGCAGTGCCTCACAGCTCCGAGATCCACAGTTTGATCTCGTTTGCATGTCTGCATGGGTTCTTTCAGGGTACTCTGGTTTCCTCACACAATCTAAAGACATTAGACCCTTAGTGTGTTAATGTGTGTATGAGTGTATATGCCCTATGATGGATTGGTGCCCTGTCTATGATTGTTCCTGCCTTGTGCTGCCAGCTGGGTACTGGCTCTCCCACAAAATTGACTAGGATAAGGGGATAAGAAAATGAATGAATGAATGAGACTTTCCAGTCATGAGAATGGCCTAGGTCCACAACATAATGAACTTATTTACTACTACTACTTTTGTTACATTGTAGTTGCAGTAATTAATAAGTTGAGTTACATATGTGCACGATGTACCTTTTTATGATGTCAACTTATAAACAGTGGCAGTACTATAGATAAGGGTTTAGTTTTTTTAGAAATTGTTTAGTAAACGCTTTATTCTAATATATTTTAGGCTGTGTTCTAATGAACCGTGGTACACTGGTGTGCTCTGATGAACAATAATAAAAATATTCATATGAAGCAATGTGTATGTTATATAAAGTATACAAAGTAAGCAAGACTTTTTTTTTTGTTAAATAGCAGTGATTCATTCTGGCTGTGCGATACAGGTTTAGTTCTTCATGCACATTCAGCTTCTGTAATAAAATAAGGTATTCTTTACCTGTCCCACAGGAACCCCAGCCACAATGAGTCAAGTGGCTAAAGATGTATGCACCTTCTTGAGGTGGGCTGCCGAGCCAGAGCATGACGAGCGCAAACGCATGGGACTGAAGGTTTGGCTCCTCGTTTTATTAGGCCTTTTTATGTGTAAACCAAAGTCTCTCTTATTCTGATAGCACAGAGGGGAATCTCTCTGAGCTTTTACAACAACAAGAATAAATCTATATTAGCTTATTCTCCCTGAAGTGCTTAGAGAATTAGACTGATTTGGAGGGAGCTATGGCTTCAGTATATCACATGCTTATGATGTGGCTTCAGTGTTTTATCCTTCTCCTTTCTCCTTTTCAGTTGCTAATGGGTTCTGCCATCCTCATTCCCTTGGTGTACTACTTGAAGAGACACAAATGGTCTGTGCTGAAGAGCAGAAAGATTGCCTACAGGCCTTCCAAATAAAGCTGATCACCTGTCACCATTGCACTGGATAAAACCTGAATCAGTTGTCTGTTTCCAACATGCAGTGTATCAAGTTGAGGGTTGTCCGTATCCATTGCCTAGACATTTTCATAAGTGTTCTGTGTTTCCTAATACAGAGCTAATACTAAATCTGCATTTTCTTTTACTGTATAAAAATAAATTATCTAAACAAACTCTGTTTGAGATAATCTTTTTAAAATTGTTTGCTTTGATCATGTCTGTTTGGTTACACAAATAGTGGAACTGTGATATATTTACATGCAAGGGCAAAACACAGAAGATGGCTGGGGACCAAAGACTTCCTGGCACAACACCTTACTAGATGCCAGACAATCACAGAACTACACAACACTATTAAATAATCAAATTAAGTATTCATTACTGTTTTGTTCTCAAACTCTGCTTAATGTCTACATAAACAATCATGCTTATTGTTTTATTTGTGATTACAGACTATGTAAAAGATACAATATAATGCTTCTACTGAAGCATGCAAGCTCTTACGTAGAATTACATTTATGTGCACTGTACAGAATACATGGGAGACTACCATTAAAGAACCTCAAGAGCTGAAACCAATCAGAAATACTGTTAGAGGGCACATGTGACTGGTAAGTATGAAGAGGAAAGTGTTTTCCATCTTGTGCATTTAACTGGCCAATAGCACAATGCTCTATTTCAGTGTTGTGTTGAAATCTTGTTCACCAAAAGCTGTGAACAGTTCAAACCCTTTCTCCTGCTTAATGCTAAATGTTTTTCCACACCCCTCATTAAAAATGCTTTGCAAATTACTCTCGTTGAAAAGTGGTCGACTGCTCCACCTGTCCCCTAACGAAGAGACACTGCAACTTAACGTTGACATGAATAAACATGAACAAATGACATTTTCACATTCTTTTTAAACAATAAAAAACACAAATTCTATGGGTGTATTTAGAAGATAAGTCCTTTATGTTCCCAAATTAATTTGATATATGCACACATTTAAATGAAAAAAAGATTTATATGTTGTTTATATACTGCTCACAAAGGTATGGGGATATTTCAAAATGACATATCCAATAATGGAATATCCCCAGTGTATGTCATTTATCATTATTTTAAGCTTGAGTTGGAAAAGACAGGGATGGGAACTTAACAACAATAATATGAAAAATGTTTACATTGTAACTCGTATAATAATCTTAACAACTTCAGTCAGAAATAGTAAACAGTGTTTCTTACTTTGCCTTTTATTACATTGCAGACAGTATAAACTTAAAAAAAATTTTTTTATGTTTTGTGTGGTCAACTTAATTTAATTTGTTAGTAAACAATTCTTACATTTCAGGCCTGCAACACCTTTTCTAAAAAATTAGACGATAAACCACTTACCTCACTTACTTGCCTTTCCTTCTCAATTGGCATCAAGTACACCAAGTAATCAAGTGTTACAAGTTGTATTTTGTTCCTCCGGCAAACACATCTTCCCTGTTGTGCAGCAAAACATTTGTTTGGATTTGTTTCGTTTCAAATTTCTCCACGCATTCTCCATTAGGGACAGTTCAGGACTCCAGGCAAGAAGGTCCAGTACCCATACCCTCTTGTTCCACAGCTATGCCTTTATAATGTGTGTAGCATGTGGTTATACATTTTTCTGCAATAATGTTGCCATCATTACAAGCGTAAATTGCATTTGTCAAGGGCACTGGCATCACCCCATACTATGACACACCCTAACTTGTTGGTGAGTCTGGATAACAATTTGGGGTTGGACTAAACTTGCAAAAAATCTAAAATTCTGTTTGATTACTTTATTATGGGGTATTGAGTGCAAAATTTATTTATTTGTTTTATTTTTCATTTCAACATTTTTATTATATGATATTTTATTTAAATCTCTCAAAATGTAAAACAAATGAAAGATACTGAAGACTTTTTGAACGCATTGTACTTTCATGCTATCATAAACAGAATACATTCCATAAACACTATCCATATTAACCTCTCTCAGTGTTGATACAGATACAGAATACCATGTGCGTTGTTAAGAAACACAGTGATAATACAAGATAATATTTAGACAAGCATTTAGAGTTATACAAGCAAGAACACTATTCCTGTAACTTTAAAAAAGTATCTTCTCCAAAGTTTAAAATGCTTTTAGGAGTCATTAGGATACACTAATTAGGTCATTTTTGGCCTTCAATTTAACGTGCAATGTTTTTTTGTAGTTAATGTACAAATTAATGTGTAGGTAGTGTAAAGAGAATAAAAGCAGAATAAGTATACACTCAAACTTCTTTTTAAATAAAAGGTAATTGGCTACCTTATTGTAATATATATAAATATGTAGAATCAGGTGTGATTCTGCTTGGCTTGAAAGAATACCCGCTACAGGTCATTTTGTACAGTGTCCTGTGGTATGTGGTAACAAAACATTAGCAGCAGATTCCTTAAGCCCTATAAATGGGGGTTCTGCTAGACAGCCTGGTCTGAGCATTTCAGGAACTGCCCATCAAATGTGATTTTCACATACATTCATCTCTAGGGTTTACAAAAAATGGTCATCAAAAGTATATCAAAAATATTCAATGAGCAGCAGTTCACTGAGTGCAAAATGTCTTGTTGATGCCAGAAGTCAGAGGGAAATGGCCAGACTGGTTTAAGCTGATAGAAAAAAACTTAGAAACTCACTTATGCACTTGTAACAACTGAGGTATGTAGAAGAGCATCTATGAGCAGACAATATGTCCAGCCTTTCAGCATTTGGGCTACAACAGCAGAAGACCACACGGGGTACCAATCCTTTCAGCTAAGAACACACAACTGAGGACATAGATTATACGACCTCACCAAAATACACTCACATTAGGTTATTTGTTTATTTCTTACATAAACTATATATGCTGCCCAAAATGGTTCCAATCCAGCATTAAATTGACATTTTACCTTTTTGTGGGGCATAGCAACACAATGGTCATATGGTCTGTTAAGAAAACTACCCTAACCCTAACCCTGACCCTAACCCTGACCACTGCATACAAACGATATGTAAATTACTCAGAGATACTGATAATGTATCTTTCATAAAAGTTTTTTTAATCACTTATCCATCACTAGTGTTAGTTGATGGATGAGTGATTGAAGCAACTTTTATGAAAGATCAATTATGATTAATTAATTATGAAAGCATTTGATTAATGAAAGACACAAATAAAGGATTCACTTATACATTCACTTAAGTAATCCACTTAGAGTTTGTTACAAATTAGTAACAGAAAGTTATACACTAACAAGAGTAATTAACACAAAAGTCACTTAACACATCAACTGAGTTAGAATAGTCGGTAGTCCAAACATGAGCTCGACCAGCAAGACAGTGATCTTATGAGTGAATGACTTTTTTTTCTTAAACTCTTGCTTTTGCTCCTAGATCTCCAAGCACTGATTGGCTGTTGAGGTTACCCGAGCAAAATAAATCAAACGCACTGCACCAGAATGCAACAAAATAATTCACAATTAACATAGGAATCTTTAATAATTATTAAGTAAAATATAATAAAACGCTGTGGTAGAAAACTGGTAGGCAGAGTACAGACTTTTATTTTAGATAGCTAAGTGCTAATAAGAAATGCTAAACCCTACAGGGTGCAGCTACGCTAAGTAACGCGGTCAAAGCTCATTGGTCAGGTGATTTCCTTCAGCGCCTGGTGTACCGGAAGAGAAACCAGACCAAGGTTTGATAAGTGAACGGCCAGTCCAGTAGATGAGCGCGATGGAGGCGTTAAATAAACTTAAGCAGTTTGATGCTTATCCAAAGACTCTGGAGGATTTTAGGATCAAAACGTGCGGCGGAGCTACGGGTGGGTACAAGTTTAGAAGCTCATGTCATGTAGCATAGTTAGTTGTAGGTGGACAGTAAGCTTGGTGTTGTTTGATTGTAATAGAAACATGTAGGTTAACAGTGAACAATGTAAACTGCTTCATGCACAAAATACAGCGTACAAAAGTACTGTTTATTAACATTAACCTATAAATGCAATACTCTTTTGTTTATAGAACAGCTTTTAAAATACTATGGATGTTTCTTGTTTTTGATTTTTGTAGTAACCATCATCAGTGGGCTTATTATGCTGATCCTGTTCTTCTCGGAATTACAGTATTACCTTACCAAGGAGGTAAATGATTTAAACCCTTTAGCAGCTTGGGATTGTGCATGTATACATACCTGTACTCAATTCTGCAATCAACACAAAAATAAAAATCCAAATGATCTACGTGGATAGCAGCAAATAAACTTGGACTAGGCTAACAACACAAATGTTGGTTTGTATGAACATAGACTGCAGAACCGTCTGGGGTATAGCTCTGCCTGTGAATTCTGATGTACAGGCTCTGAGCTGGGAAAGGGGGTGAAAACAGGCTGCTTGGCTTTGCTGCTTGGGTAGCATGAGGATGTCCTTTACAAGAATTTTAACCTTTGGGAGCATCTGCATGAGAACACGATACTTGTCTTCCTTACAATGTAATATCATTATGACTGAGAGAACTGTCTGATCATAGATTCACCCTGAACTGTTTGTGGACACATCAAGGGGAGACAAGCTGAAGATTAACATTGATGTTTTATTCCCTCATATGCCATGTGCCTGTGAGTAAATATTTATCTTTTCATGTTCTGCCTTTGTGCATGCATGCGTGCGTGTGAGGCACTGGAATGGTTGTATCTGAGATCCACTTCAGTCCCATTATTTTGCATATCAGATCTGAGCATTGACGCTATGGACGTAGCAGGAGAGCAACAGCTGGATGTCGAGCACAACCTGTTAAAACAGAGACTGGACAAAGATGGCAAACCTGTTGACACTAAGGCAGAGAAACATGGTGGGTACTATGTCATGTAATTCTTATGTACGTTTTGACAGAGGTGGCCTGGTGCTGCCTCACAGTTTCAGGGTTCCAGTTTAGAGTCCTGACCTGGCTGCTGTCTGAGTGGTGTTTGCATGTTGTCCCCATGTCATCTCACATCCCAAAGACATACATTAGGTCAGCTGATGTCCCAGTGGGTGTGTTTGCCCTGTGATGTTGGATGGCCCTGGTCCGTTATCATGAAACATGGATATAACACATACAGTTACTACACAGAAAAAGCAGGTTGTGTCTAATGCTGCAAATACCCGATTCATGAAAAGTAGGTCAAAAGTGAATTTCAAATCTTGTTGTCTGTGTTTGTCTGTGTAGATTTGGGCCAAGCTGAAGGTGAAGTTTTTGATGCTAGTAAGCTGGATCCTAATCGCTGTGAGAGCTGCTATGGAGCAGAGACTGATGATTTGAAGTGAGTGTCTCTCTCTGTCTGATCAGCTTTTAAAGATGAAGACACGTTTCAAGTGCTATTTAAGTCAAGACAAAGCTAGACGTGTGGTCCAGTATCAGTGTCACAATGCTACAGAGTGCTTAGTGACGGGAAAGACAGATGTGAGTGGTGGTGGTGCTGGGGTTTAAAAATACCTCCTGTCACTGCTGGACTGAAAAAAGACCACTTACCAAAAATGTCCATCGTCCAGCATCTTGTAGGCAGTGTTGTGAGCACTGATTAAGTATTAGAGGATGACTAACACAAACTATGCAACAACAATTGAGCTGCTGTTTCTGATTTCAATGTGGAGCAGTGAGTGTGTGAGTGTGTGAGTGTGTGTGTGTGAGTGTGTGTGTGTGAGTGTGTGTGTGTGAGTGTGTGTGTGTGAGTGTGTGTGTGTGTGTGTGTGTGTGTGTGTGAGGGGGGGCACGCGCATGCTTGTGTGTGTCTTGTGTGCATCTGTGTGTCTCCGTGTTTGTCTTTGCGTGCCTGTTTGTGTCTGCGCATGCACCTCTGTCTTGTATGTTTAACTCTGTGTGCATCTGCCTGCGCATGCGCCTCTGTGACTCTGTGTCTGTGCATGTCTGTTTCCCTGCACTTGTATCTCTGACTTTGTCTCTGTGCTTGTGTATTTGTGCATGTGTCACTGTGCATGTCCCTCTCTGTGCACGGTTCTTTGTGTCTCTGTGCGTGTTTATGCTTGTCTCTCTGTCTCTCTGTGCACGGTTGTTTGTGTCTCTGTGTATGTACCTTTTGTGTTTCATTGCGTGTGCGTGTCTCTGTGCACGGTTCGTTGTGTCCCTGTGCCTTTACCTTTTGTTTCATTGCCTGTGTGTCCCTGTGCACGGTTCTTTGCGTCTTTGTGCATGTACCTTTTGTGTTTTATTGCCTGTGCGTGTCTCTGTGCACGGTTCTTTGTGTCTTTGTGCATGTACCTTTTGTGTTTCACTGCCTGTGCGTGTCTCTGTGCACGGTTGTTTGTGTCTTTGTGCATGTACCTTTTGTGTTTCACTGCCTGTGCGTGTCTCTCTGAAGGTTCCGAGCAGCAGTGAAGGATCTTGAGGTGATGATGCAGAACTTGATCGACGCGGCTTTTGAGACGGTCAGAACGGTGGATGAAGGAGTTCAGCTGCTTGATGTTTTCCACTACTTGTCTTCTCGTGAGGTCTTTCCTGCTCACCCATTTTGTTATTTTGTTACACAACACACACACAACACACACACCACTTCCACACGTAACCTCTAGCTCCAGATTAAGACACGCACACACACTCATGTTCTCAAAACAAAACCTAATCATAAAAGCGTGGCATTCGGTTAAACAGAGCTACAAACACACACTCACATGATGAGTTTGTTCTTTCAGCTGTGTGTTTACCTCACCCACTGCTCAGAGATATTAATGCATACGTCAACATGCTTGTTCTACTTTAGCTCAACAAATCCCGTTTCCATCCTAGATGCCCCCAAACCCAGAGAAGTGGGCGGAGCTTCTGGACATGGTTAACATGAGGCTTGTTTTTTGTACACTAAAGTTTTAAGTGGTATTTATGAAAGTAACTCTGTATTATAGAGCTTTATAAAGGTTGGATAAAGTAATCCCTTATCCATGTGCTCCTATCAGATATTGATGATTGACTGGTTTTGATGCAGTGCCGTCTGAGGGAGCGCAGAGAGATCACCCCTTTTCAGTTTAACCTTTTTAGAACGATGATATGCTTTGTACAGAGAGAGAAATATCAACAGTAAATCCCTTCCAATCGTTTTCTCCCACATTTGTTAATGAACTGGAGATCCTCTGCCCGTCTTCACTCCCTGATCACTAGCCCTAAAATGCCCCGGTCTCAACCCTTTTTTTTTTTTTTTTTTGAAATGTGCTGCAGGATGAAATATTTTGTTTTTATCTCTGGTACGTATTGATACATCACAGCCTGTTCAAACTACTTTTTAGTACAGCCGTGACCTTATATTTAGACTTCAGGATAAATGGCGTATTTGCTCACCAGTTCTTTAAAAGCAGAAAATCAGACGATCTACCTTTTAATACACGACCACACAGCGAGTCTCCTCGTCAGGTTTTCTTCTCTGTACGTCCCTCAGTTTCCGTTTCCATTATCGAGCATAAAGAGCAGGTGCTCGTGACCCATACGGGCACATTCTCTGCTCGACTGCTTCCCTTTGTTATCCACAGCATATGAGATTAAGATCAATTTACTTCACCCTGAGGTAATTATCACAGTTTAACTTGTTCTCCATTTTCCTGTCTTTTTTTTAAATCTACCCACTATTACCTTTCTCTCTTGTACTTTTGTTCTCTCTCTTCTCTCTCTCTCTCTCTCTCTCCCCCCCTCTCTCTTTCTTTCTCTCTCTCTTTCTCTGTCTGTCTCTCTCTCTCTCTCTCTCTCT
>JAUZSU010123167.1:0-17879 GCA_034780255.1 Parotocinclus maculicauda
GTCTTAAAGCACTTTTGTAAGTCGCTCTGGATAAGGGCGTCTGCTAAATACTGTAAATGTAAATGTAAATGTAAATGGGAACGATCACAAGGACCCAGAAGGAACTGTGGTGTGGTGGCCTAGTGGTTAAGGTACTGGACAAAGCAAGGCCCTTAACGCACAATTGTAAGACTGTAATAATTGTAAGTCGCTCTGAATAAGGGCATCTAGGGTTATAGAAATGTAAATGTAGACCAAGAGAGTCATGACCTGGAAAGGACTGGGAAGGACCCAGTACCTAATGGATCAAGAAGGTTATGGATCTGTGAAGGATTGGCTCGGTACACCAGGATTCATAAACGGATAAACCAAAAGGTTCAGGCTCTTTGGTCTTTTTGTATATATACATTCCAGGCTATAATCTTTAGAAACTAGTATCCAAGTATGTGCAAAAGACTTGGAACCCTGATCACAGAACATGAATAAAACTGTAAATATTTGTCATATATTATCCGTTTTGCAGATAAACTTGTCGCTCTAGCTGTGGTGGATGAGAAGAGCCCATGTGAGGAAAGCGTCCGGTGAGGCTTCAACTTACAAGTTCTGATGTGATGTTGGTTTAAAGAGCAGATATTTATATTTTTGTGCTCCTTTTGGCCCTTAGCTACGAGACGCTCATGAAAAAAGTGGCAGCAGAGCACAGAGACGATTACTGCATGTGAGTACAGGACTCGGTCCGGCGTCTAACCACGCCAGGCGCTAACCACTGAGGCACCATGTTATAATAATAATGAATGAGTTATTAAATATAAATGAAAAGCCTGCTTGTGGCTGTTACAGGAACTTTCAGTTTGGCTACATTGATGGAAATGACTACATCAACGGTGTGATTATGGGGTGAGTCTAATGGACTGCCAGTAGCTTCTTCATCCATAAATGCTAATAAAACGTCAGATATTCCCATGATTAATGGATTCCTAAGCCAGAAATATAAATGTTGCTGCTGCACAGTAGGCAGCTCCAAATCAGAAAAGCTGAGAGGATATGGAAAATGCAAAAACATTACTTTCTGTATTTTAGGATCGAAGCACATTTAATAAACATGGGAATTGGGATGGGGAAATTAGGACTAGTAATAAGGTACAAAGACTAAATAATGATGTGATATTGAACAGATGATGTGTTTCTGTGTTTGTAGTGTGGTGGCTATAATCATGATTCGGTACAAAAGCAGTATCTATGAAAAGCTTTGAGGAGCAATGACGGAGAGAGGATCTCCAGTTTGTCAATGAGTGATGAAATTATTAAAATGTAAAAACAGTTCTCCTCTAAGAAAGGGTTTTGAATATAAAAATCTTTCTACAGTGTATAATATCATGAAATGATTCAAGGAATCTTGAGGAATTCCAGTGCAATAAAGCACAAGAGCACAAGCCTAAACTGGAGACCCATGACCTCCAATTCTTCACACAGCACTGCAGGAAGAAGCATCACTAGCTGACCAACCACATGGGCAAGGGTTTATTTTGGGAAACCTTTGTACTCGAAAACTGAGTTTTATTCACAAATGTCACTTAAAATGTTGGTGTGCAAAAAAGAAGCCCTGTGTTACCATATGCGGAAATAATCTCAATTTCTCTGTTATCTGAAGCACCTAGGATGGACCATCACACAGTGAAATGTTGACCTCACTTCTTTGAAAGTTTGTCTCATTGCTTTTCGCGTTTAATAACGTAAAATTAGATACATACTGTCTGCAATTAATTAAGGTCAAAGCAAATGTGAGGAAATTTGCATTTTCCATACCATATACCATCCTAACATTTTGTGATTTGAGATTGAATGTTATTTTGTGTTGTAGTTTATTTTTTTGTATTTGTACCTGAGGGGCTCCAGATGACCTTAGATGGGGTACATATTAAAAGGAGATGATCTAATGGTAAGTGATGTCTGTCTTTCTGTCTCAGAGAGATGGCGATGCCTGCGCTCATCGTCATGAACATGTCCATTGATGGATACTATCTCCCTGAACGTAAGGTCGAGACGGCCGAAGACCTGCACCAGTTCCTCCACCTCATCCTGACTGGAAAATCTGAGGTCTGCTCATTTAGTTTAGGTTTACAAAACATTCCCATGCTCATTCTGAACTCTGTGCCTCGTGTACATTTCAGTTATTTGGAGGCAACGGATTCCTGCTCCGCATGAAGCGACTCTATTATCGTGCCACGTCTGCCATTAAGGTGACTCTCGAGCTGAACAAATGTTTCTTCCAGCTTTACCATAGTTACAGTCTGTTTACATGATTTGAATTTCTGACTTTCTAACAAATTAGGTTCCTAACACATCTCTGTCTGCCCCCCCCAGACCAGTTTTGCATCGGCTCCCTTTGCCACCTGCTTCATGTTCTCCCTGCCGGTGGGAGTGATCGGAATCATCGTGGTAGGGATTTGCACAGCTGAACGAGTGGATGACAATCAAGCCAATGATGGAGAACAACATCACAGAAAAGTCCTAAAGAAGTCTGAAGCCAAAAAGAAGGACTAACAAAAGGCTTCATGACACCTGCTGATAACATTTTTTATGTTTAGCACGCCCAAACTCTGATCCGTAGTGTTTTCCTCACGAAACACACCCATGTTGACTCAGACAGTGTCAGTTAATGATCTTTACATACAGGCTTGTGCAAAAGTATGGGCACTGGTGCTCGTCTGCCCCTGCAGTGTACTGGTGAAAAGTGCAAATGAAAAGTTCTGCATGGAACAACCTTTAATTTGAGGTATTATTGCACAAATTTGCAGTATACTGTTAAATAAGTTGCTCAGAAGATCTGCTAAAGACTATAAGATCTCAGAATTTGACTAGCATGATTTCGTCATGAACGAATAAATAAATAAAACCATTTATTGTTGTTTTTTCATTTCTAAATTCCAATTTTCTCAAGCATTCTGTGTAACAACTCAACAAAAAAGGACTAAATAATAGGTAGGCTACTGCATTATAAATGAACGATTCCATGGTCCAGAAATACTTGACTTGGTTTATCAACTTTTATGTATTGTTTTTTTAATTGATGGAGGATGTGCTGTATGGTTCTACAGTATTTAGCACCAAAAAAGATTCTTCTATTATATATACAAGCTTGCCAATTTACCAATAGCAGATGCATTTTTGTTGCTATATAGTGCCACAAGCCACACCCTTCATCAATCTAAAGAACCACTGAAGCATGAAATGGTTCTATGCCGAGGTCATGGTTCTAAAGAGTTAACTAAAGAACCCTTGAACCACTAACTTAAAAAAAGTGTATGAGAAACACCAGCAAAATATGCCAAAATCATATATAAAATATATAATAACATATACAGTGTTCTCTCGCCACTTCGAGGTTCACCTTTTGCGGCCTCGGTGCATCGTGGGTTTTTAAAAAATATATCCCGGACTTTCGCTGTTTCACGGGTTTTTGCGGAATTTTTCATTCAAAAAAATCCCAAAATTTATAAAAATATATTAAAATATTAATTCTAACAATAAAGGAATGTTATAAATCATAAAATATTAGGATTTACAGTAAATAGCTGTTGTTTCTACTCAATGTTTCTAATCAATGCTTGATTATTCTACAGTTAAACACACTACAATAGCGTATTTACTCAGCGGATGAATACTCACCAAAAACGAGAAGTAAGACTAGAGCATTGCCCGCCTGAGTCGCTACTTGCTGACAAGTTTTTATCTGCGGTGTTGTGTTCGCTGTTTGTGAAAGTTTCATTATAGACTGAATTCATTCAACCCCTACGATGCCACCCAAACGTTCTGTAAGTTCTACGGCTAAAATAGTCTATAAATACTTAAATAAATATAGCCTCCCTACTTTGCGGATTTCCGTTTATCGCGGGTGGTCCTGGAACGTAACCCCCGATATAAACAAGGAAACACTGTATATGAATATATAGTGTTGTACATCCAAATGAGATTTGCTGCAAAATAAAAACTATTACAACAAAAATTATTAAAATAATAATTGCAAACATAAAGGGCAATAATACTTAAATATGTTTTACACAACAAGATAATAAGCTTTTTATATCCATAATGCCTAAATGGCTAAATTACAGCTATACAAGCCTATACCAGTATACAAACCTAAAATGGTAACACTGACCATAACAGAAATAAGATTAAATGATATTGAGTGCTTGAAATTAACTTAAGTATTAATTTAAAAAAAAATAGCAAAGGGAAATCTTATCTGTAGTCACTTTTATTTCATGCAGTTCATATGGGCATAAACGTTCATGTAAATGTTCAAAATGACCTGGTTCTGGACTCTGGACCAAATGGTCCAAGGTTCAAATCCCATCTCTGCCAGGGTGCCAGAGTTGGGCCCTTACACAAGGCCCTTAAACGACCATTGCTTAAATTGTAATACTGTATCAGTTATAAGTCGCTCTGGATAAGGGCGTCAGCTGTAAATGTACAAATGTACCTGGGCTTTTGAGGTACACATTCTCATAACACCTCTGTGATCTGCAATATTAATTTCAAAATTAATACAGTGGAAAACTTAAAATATGCTCCAATGTAATACAAGTCACAGCTCTTTGGACATGTGGGGTTAATTATGTGAAAGTTATTATATCTACATATCTACATAAACCAAACTTCATTTTATTACAAATTCAAAATGAATGTTTAGTTATAGATATGCAGTGCTTTCAAAATAAAATCTTGAGCGAAAAGTTTAGGGAATTTAAAGTGGTTAAAAGTGGTTTTGGCTTTTGGTGTTGTAAAAAAAAAAATTATTTACTCTACTGTGAAAATTCTTAGGTGAGAATTAAATTCGATACGTTATTGTTTTAGCAATGGTATAATGGCCATACATACTAATTTCTCATTCTGCTTATTAGGATACAACCAGAAAACACCGGGAATTTGTATGCAGTATGCCGTAAAAACTAAAAATAGATAGAAAATCAGAAAGCAAATCAGCTTCTATATTCTACAGGGGAAAGTATTTAGTGTGACCTTTCTTTACAACTAAGCAATAGCAACATTTGGCAGCTTCATCTATATGCCATGTTAACCCTTCTACAGTCCAAAGAAACACAATCTGTAGTGGTCTTTATGAAAGGAAAGCAGCAAAGAAACAATTTTAGGGAAACTGTGTGAAAAGGCTGAGATATGCTAAAGCTCACAGAGACTGGTTTGAAGATCAGTGGAAAATTATGGTGTAATGAATCCAAGTTTGAAATTTTTGGTATTTTGTTGGTACCATGATGTTTTACATGGTCATTATGCCATTTCTTAAATAATAACTCTAAGGATGGTCTATAACATTTGCACAATAGTGTATATCAAATATTGTTGATGCCAGGGGTCAGAGGAGACTGGCGGTGTAAATGGGCTACTGAGGCAGAAGACCACACCAGAGATGTGGTTTAATGAGTCTCAGTTTCTGTTGTAACAACTGGATGCTAGGGTCAAACAATTTGAGAGGAATGCAAAATAGAAGCATTTTCACTAGTGATCTCAGACTTTTGTTCCTCACTGTATTTTTTTAGTTTAATAAAAAACACTGTCATGAAGTAGTGAGACATCTCAGTTTTATTCCAAGCCCCACAGTGACCTCTTTATCTTATTTTCTAATCTGTGTTTTTCACCCATGCCTTTTATGTGCATCTGTGTGTGTAGTGCAGAGAAGGATCTACCGCCCAAATAGTACCTGATCTGTGGTGGTCCTGATTACTAACACAGTATGCAGAGAAACAGATGGACTACCATCTATAACTGCAGAACTACAAAGTACATCTATATGGTAAGTGGAACTGATTAAATGGACAATGACTGTCAAAATAAAGAGGTGTTCCTAATAAAATGAACAGTGTGTACATTTCTATTTTTTATGAGGGCAAAAAGTTCTCACATATTAGATGGAGTGTGTATGAATGCGAGACCATTTGTCTTGTCATCACAAACAAATGTACATAATATTCAAACTGAAGCACAAAAACAGAGTGAACAGATTTGCCTCAGGTTACTAAGGTTACTAAGGCCAAGTTTGGGGTCAGTTACACCACAGTAATACGTGGTCAATGACAGGCCCTCACAAATACAGTAATGCAAACTGTGTATTGTGTACTTACAGTGAATTTTGAAGTCTTTGTATTGTCTATCCTCTATTGCCACCACATACAGTGTTGCTTTATCTGGAAACATAAAGCCTCCGGGTTTCTGAAAGAGGCAAATATCATATCACTCATGTGCATCTATCATATATCTATTACAAAACAAAGCACATCAAGATAGCACTTATGTAATTTTTGTGTCATGTTCTGTCCCCATTGTGTGCACAACGCTTGTGTTGTTACTTGTGCTGTACTTGTATAAATGCTTTAACCTGTTACTTGTGCTGTAAATGTTAATGCATTCAAATATTCCCACTTATAATCACTTATCAAATCCTCTGTAATTATTCACAGTGAATCATCATGAAGCTCTGTTTCTAACCCCATTCTCCATATGCAGCTGCCTAAACAGAAACACGCACATTATAGAAGGAACTATAGGAAGAAGGTTTTAAATAATACAGTTTGCCATTCAAATTGACTTAAAAATTGGTTTTAATATACAGCATTTTACTCAAATATCTATATACTGCCCATGAAGAGTATGTGTTGTTTCTCTATACTGAGCAAAGAATATGCCTGAAAATGGCGTAAAAGCAGACGAATGTGCTATATAGTACTATTTCTATAAATTAGAAGTACCTTTTTGCTCTAATAGAGTAAATTTGTGCAATAGCTGATCTTAGCATTGAGAAGAAGTACTCCTGCCAATATTTGGCAGAAGAAATAGTAGAAGCAGGGATGAGAGAAGAATACGAACAGCGTTTTTGAGCTATATAAGTGAAATTATCATTATTATTATTATTTTTATTATTATTATTATAATTAGGCAGCATGGTGGCTCGGTGGGTAGTACCACTGCCTCACAGCAAGAAGGTCCCGGGTTAAATCCCAGGGTAGAGCGGCCAGGGTCCGTGCCTGTGTGGGTTTACTCCGGGTACTCCGGTTTTCTCCCACAGTCCAAAGACATGCGTATCAGGTTAATTGGTGTATCTAAAATGGCCCCTTAGTGTGTGATTGTGTGCGTGCCCTATGATTGACTGCCACCCCGTCTAGAGTAGTTCCAGCCCTCGCGCCCAGAGTTGCCAGGTGGGCACTGGCTGTGGATTAAGTGTAGTGGATGGATGGATGGCTGAATGGATAGATTATTATTATTAGTAAAAGTAGTAGTAGTAGTATTTACAAACTTTAAATAAATATAGCGTGAGCTAAAAAAGACCATTTATATTAAACATTGAGAGTTGAAATTAGTAAATAACACTTATATTATAAGTCAAGACATTTGCTGTTCCCTGTGAAAACTCTGTACTCTCATCTGTGAGAAGGGCAAGAACATGCTAAAACATAAACCACATACTATTATAGTTAATAGTATGCACCAACAATAGGCAGTATGACAGTTTTACAGTACCATGAGATTTTTGGCTGTGATATTTGGTGAGATTTTAGGGACAAATACAACTGAAGATGGACAGCTGTTGGTTTTGATTAAAAGGCGAGCAGTTGGGGTGACTTATTTTGCGTGGTTGGGTAGACAAACTGGGGTTTATACAATCTGACAATGAGCAGAAAAACATTATCTGTATAGTTTGCTGCTCCACAGTTGTGGCTAAAATCAGCACGCTATGCACTATTTTGAAATCTCACGATCCAGCATTGAAAAACTGTTTGGTGTTAAAAGTAAATCCAACAAGTCCTCTCACATTCAGAAAGGTTTTGCTCAATACTTTGTTAAAACCCCTCTGTATGACAAGAAATCTAGCAGATGTTAACACATAACGAATGCCGCTGTGCACATCTTGTAAGCACATGGCCTTGGTTTGCACAAATGAACAGCAAAAGTTCATGACTCTAATCAAAACCCCTTAATCTGAGATATGTAATGCCAAACCACAAACACTTTAACTAAGTTGAGGACCCTCATTTCTATGGCAAATTCCAGCTCAGAATGGATCAGAATATTCAATCAGTCTATCAGTTTTTTACAGTTTTATTTTATTGCATGCCTTTGCTGACTTTAATCACTACAGTTCCAAATATATTGTTTGAAATGTGCATTTCCATGAAGAAACTTATCTATTTGATTATCCAACATCGATATTATAATAATATCGACAATATTTTAATTTTAGTCTCATTAAAAAAGTCTATATTGCTATAAATTTCCATTAATCTGATCTATAATTACATTTTCTGTCTGCACTAATTACTTTACCACCAATGTATCCTGCATTATTTTTCAACTATTTAAACAGTTGAGATGTTAAGATGTAAGCTGGTCTGTTGGGAAAGAAAAGACACTAGTAATGTACCATACAGTATAAAGGTTGCAGCTACTGGAGCTTGAGTGCAAAAAATGAGCTACTTGAAAATAGCAGTTCAGCAGAACTTTTGTTTGGACCCAGGTTTGCATGATGAAGGTTGCTTTGTGTTACACACATGGACCACTTTTAATTGCATCCAGTCAATTTCAATGAAATGCACTAACCTGCCTGCAACTCTAGCAGAATTAACAGGGTCTAAATGGAATATTTCAATTTTATATTAAGGTTTTTATGTAGATTGTACATGAGAGAACTTAAGTCTGTTTTTACATCACTGAATGGTTTCCTGTTATGAGTTATCATCTTACATACAATAATAGATTCCTATAGACATTTATCAAGGTTTCAGATAAAAGCAAAACTTACTAAACTGTGTCCCGAATGGCTACAATAGCATGTTGAACACAATGGGCATGAGTATTGTTTGTGGGAAAGTGGTAGAATAGCTCCTGGAATTTGAACAGCAGTTCTAGTTATTTGGATCCTTAAGAAATGCCCTTAGCCCGCAATTGCATTGATTCTACGTTGTAATCATCTATCACTTTGGTCAGAGGTGTCTGCTAAATTGTGTTATTGTATATTATACAACACTGCACAACTATACAAGTCAAGTCAAGTTATATGTATTTATACAGCACTTTTTACAATGGAGTAACTTTACAATTTCACATTATCTCCTAATATTTAGGGCCGTTCTCAAATTAAACAAGCCTAGGAAGACAGTGGAAAGGAAAAAATCTTTAAACGTTATAAGAAGGAACGATGGCTTTGACTGTAAATAAAAGAGGGAGACTAATTAAACTACTTTTTTTAGTCAAATAAGTATGTGGTAATAGTTAAAAACATAAAATTAGACTAATTTCTAATTTACAAAATAGTATACATATCCTAATATTAAGTTATATAAGCTAATGTTTCTATAAGCTAATACCTTGTGTAAAAATTCTAGTTCACAGTAAAGAGGCAGTGGATATTTATATTATATACCAGTTATATGATACAAATTCAATGCACTAACCAACCACTTATCTCTGGCGTAAATGACAGTCTTCAGCATGGATTCATAAAAAAGACAGTAGCCCATCCATTCAGAGACAATGATGTCCACCTGATCCACAGGCAACTCTGTCTCCTCCACTTTCCCTTTAAAGATGGTAATAACTGCAAGATAAAAGTATGCACAACAAGATTTGTAAAAAATCAAAAAAGTTTTTTGGATGAACTGGTGTTGTCCATAAGAAAGAATGCAAATACTATTATTTTATTTAGGCCTGCTGCTTTTGAGGATATTTAGCTTCCCTTTCATCCCCGTTCTCTTCCACTAGGCAGCGAGTCACAGTCTAATTAATGATGATTAGGGATAATGTGCTGAGGAAGTTGTGCGTGGATGAGTTTGTGTGTGCATGCATGTGTTTGTAATCACACTGCAGTGAGCCTGCTCCCGCTGACTCAGGGCTCTCCCCCACTGTTTTCCAGGATTAATCAGACTGATTTAGCTAAACAACAACGTCTGGTATCGCACCACAGGAAGTGAGTGTGCTTTACAGGATGTGACTGCTGTTGCCTGCATGATAGAACACTGTTTGTTAATTGGAAAGTATGTCACCCCGTCCTGTTCATAAGCACAAAGCTCAAACATGGTGCACTCAGAGAAAGGGGAAACTTTTGCTGGCAAATGATAGCACATGTTCTGACGGCAAATAGTATTGTGACAGTTTTATAAAAAATGGTTTAAATGAGTTGTTTAGGTTAGTCGTGTCGTTTACATGACACTTTATACATGTACAATACGTTTACGTATCAGCCCTTATTTTTGTTGTAAAGATATTTTGACACAACAAAACGATTAACCCGGAAGTTAACTATTAACAGTCAAATCTTACAGGTATGGGAAAGTATAAAATATCAAATGTACATTGGGCTTAAACCCTTTTGAAAACAGGGTGGATATGCAAACTCACAAGCTAACTGTTAACTGTCACAAGCAGCTAGCGATGTCTGGAGCTGTAAGGTGCCTGCACTGTTTGCATTACCTTGCTTCCCCAAATGAGCATTGTAACAAATCACTTCTACAAGTAACTCTATGTTAAGTTTGGTGGTTGCCAGATTGTTGGGCTGGACTAGACAGAAAATGTTAATGCTAATTGTAAGTTGCTCGCAAAAAAAAAACAAACACACTTTCTACCTTTTTTGAGTAAAGCTTGTAATGCTTTCATCTCCTTTCACAGATCCTGGTAAATAATGTAAATGGTTGCCATCAAAACAACAACTTAAAACCCATTTGCCTTAAGGTAATGTTGCTGTGTTCTCTTACTAGCTGAATATGTACCTTGTCTGAGCATGTGTGACCCCCAAAATACGGTTCATTAAAGTACTGTGATCGTACAGATGGAACATCACATCAGCTACCTCCATAAAAAATCTTCTTATATGTGCAGCATGAGTAACCAAAAAAATCGGGGCATTGTAGAGTAAAATAATCTATAACTCTGGTATGAGGCGGCTGTGTGTCAGTGAAAGAATGTGGTAGCCTAGTGGTTAAGGTACTGGACTGTGGATCTGATGGTCCAGGGTTCAAATCCCACCTCCGTCAAGCTGCCTTAGTTGGGTCCTTAAGCAAGGCCCTTAACCCACCATTGCTTGAATTGTAGGACTGTATTAATTATAAGTCGCACTGGATAAGGGCCCCTGCTAAATGCTTTTTAGGACTGCGGTGGCTTAGTGGTTAAGGTACTGGACTGTGGACCTGATAGTCCAGGGTTCAAGTCCCACCTTTGCCAAGCTGCCACAGTTGGGTCCTTAAGCAAGGTCCTTAACCTGCAATTGCTTGACTTGTAAGATTGTATTAGTTGTAAGTCGCTCTGGATAAGGGCGTCTGCTAAATGATGTAAATGTAAATGTAAGTACAGGTATCTAAGTCCATTTGTGCTTATCACACAAAATGTAGCATCACGATGATGCAAGCATGTGATGCCTCTGAGCGCAGGTCAGCTGGGGAGTGGGGAAGGGGACAATCATGCTCTGGCACAGGACAAGACAAGTGGGCATAGAGTGAGCCCTTACTGAGCTTCCAACTCAAATATATTATTCAGGATGTGGAGACAACATACAGTGGTCAGTACTAATGCACAGTTTGTTTAATTGATAACTTGGCTATAAATTAATCTCTTAATCTCTGATTATTTTTGCATAGATGCAATTACAGAATATACATGTTGGCACAGTTTATCCACTATATCTAATTAGACTACAATCCAAATATAGTTTATTACACAAGTATAGTTTATATTTAAGTTTACCATTGTCCAGATGGTTTGACTTGATGATTTTCTCGGAGTACTCTGATATACTTGAGCATTCAATCTGCAACAGACAAAGACATAAAGTTAAATTAGCTGTGTTGGGAATATTGTTACTGTACAGGTTATTTGTTGAAAAAGCCCATTCTTAAATATTAATTTGTATAATTAAATTTGTATTAATTTATATTGTTTAAGTATTAATTTGCATTTACTATAGTTTGTCTTTATTATTGCACCACATTTGTCAATCAAGCTTTTGACATTTTGATGTGCCAGAAAATAAAACTCAAAATCTGGTGACTCGTGGTGACAGATCATAGTGTCATGATTGGGATGAGGCAGGGAGATCACAGTTACAGAACTACAATTACAGACTGTAGTTCTACTGTTTCTCCGAATATTCCCCTTTACTATGTCCTCTAATGGTCAGCACTGCAGAGACACTGATGTGGTGGTGGTGTTTGTTTTGCTGGTAAGAGTGGATCAGACTGTGTTCACTCACTGTGCACACTATTAGGCCTTATTGCTCCACCTTGTAGATCTAAACTCAGTATCTGTGTTAGTCATCCTCCAATTATTCATTTGCTTTAACAGGATTCTGGCTGGACACTTGTGGTTTGTGACACGGGGGTGCCTAAAAACTGCGGTTAAGGTACTGGACTCTGGACCAGAAGGTCCAGGGTTCAAATCCCGCCTATGCCAAGCTGCCACAGTTTGGCCCTTGAGCAAGACCCTTAACCCACAATTGCTTGGATTGTAAGACTATATCAGTTGTAAGTCGCTTTGGATAAGGGCGTCTGCTAAATACTGTAAATGTAAATGTAAAAACTCCAGCAGGACTGCTGTGTCTGATCAGCTCATACCAGTTCATCACACACTGACCCACCAACTCCACATCAGTGTCCCTGCATTGCTGAGAAAGATCCACCCAAATAATGTAGCACCTGATTTGTGAATGCCCTGAACACTAGAGAAGAGATTAAAGGGAACAAAGAAAGTTTTTAGGGAAATAGATGAAGTACAGACTGTAACTTAGAGCTACAGAGTGCTTTTGTATGGTAAGTGGAACTGATAACATGGACACTGAGTAAAAACAAGATGTGCCATTGAGTGCATACTTTTACAACAAAATGAGATAATAAAGGAGGCATAAACTTAGCAAGAAGTATAACCAAATAGAAAATTGTAAATTGGTGTGATTCTAAGGTGAAGGATCTTTAAACGAACTTAAAATTAACATTTTTAAGTGAATAGCCGAATGCTCTAATGGGCTCATTTATAAACCAATCCACCTCAAGTCAATCTGAGAGTGCAACATAAATAAAGAGATATATATGTGAAAAACAAATGTTTAAAAGTATATTATTTCTGCCTATAAGGAATAAAACAGAACAGGATTTATAGTTAGTCATGCCTGGGTATGGTGTGACCACAGCATTAAGTGAAGTGTTATTTACCAACTGGAAGACTGGCTAAATGTGTACTTTCAGTACTTCTAAAGCCTCATGCAGCGAGATGCCTCATGCATTTGACCATATCAGACATGTAATTTGCCACATTGAGCGATTTCATGCTGCAGTCTTGAATTTGCATTTTTAAGCAGTAGTGCTACTGCTTTAGCTGAGGTGACCTAAAGTGACAGAGTTTTGTATAGCAGTGCTGTAGAACCAAAAGGAGGTAATGGCCATTTGTAAGCCATACAATTTATATAACGCATAGCGATTTCCCAAGCTAAGACTATGATAAACCCACAGTCTTTTTACTTTCATAGACTTTATTTTCATCCGAAGCAGAAGTAAAGCTAGTACTGCTGTGTAATAGTAATTCTCTTCAGCGGTTCATCAATATAACCGCAATATCCCTAGACAAGGCTGTGCAGACTGCACCAACAAGATTGATTGTTTGTGGCCCAGTCTATTTCACGTCTAGGGTGACTGAGGCTTGAAAGTTCAGCTTAGTTGCCTGTAACACAGCCACCACTCATTATTTTAGACTATTAGTTTTGGTAAGTTTTGAGCCATAGTTTGTTAATAAAGATATCCATTGACCAATAAGTTCTTATTCTGCAGTTACACAATAGGTTCTGTGTTACTGCACATTATGCCATCTATATGTCATCTGAACACTGTATTAAATATATGCATTTATATACTACATACTGTGCAGCAATTCTATATGGGATACTGTAGGGTTCTGAATATTGAATAAATAGCCAAGATATTAGTTTCCCGTACATTAATCCATTTGATATCATCATTGGCCACCACATACGAATTCGACTATTTTTTACTATTTAAGGTAAAATAATTGAATTCCCTTTGCCCGCCACCATATCTCTTTTTCTCTATTTGACAGTATAGCATATTTCCTGTGGTAGTTATGAAACAATTTTTTATTTAATAACAGAGCAGGAAACGATAAATGTGAGAAATTAGTATGTTTAACTCTGGTGGATGCATTGCAAAGACACTACTTCTTGGTATTCTCATTTATAAGCTTTCTACCAAAAATAGAAACTAATGTGCAAATATCCCATGAGCACAGATCCAGTGCAGATAATCACCTGAGTGGTAAAACCTGCTCATCATTATCATCTCGGTGCTGATAAAGAGAAAAATGTTGTTCAGTATTTAATAAAACTTTGTGTTTACTAAAACTTTCTGCACCAGGTGCTACACTGTTATGTGTGCCATTACAACTGCTGTACTACAACAGCTAAAGTATCTTACAGGACAATATATGGGCTACATAAAATAAATATCTTCATAATAAGATTAATAACATTACTGGACCACAGATGTACAGTATATGCTAATGGCCCTTGCTACAAATTGGATACAATTCAGTGCATAAATGTTGATTGCCCTAATTTTGTACCTGGATATCAGTTGAACTTGATCTTATTAAAACATGGTTGAACTACATTTACTCGGTAGTACCCCTACTTTAAACATCATTTTGCAATCCAGCCAGTAAATGTTGTCTTTTTTCCCAGTTTTTTTATTTGTAAAAGGGGTTAGAGTCTGCTGTTTTCCTATT
This sequence comes from Parotocinclus maculicauda, assembly GCA_034780255.1. Classification (NCBI taxonomy): domain Eukaryota; kingdom Metazoa; phylum Chordata; class Actinopteri; order Siluriformes; family Loricariidae; genus Parotocinclus; species Parotocinclus maculicauda. The sequence goes on from JAUZSU010123167.1 coordinate 14,770, forward strand.
TGGCGCATTCAATAGCGTGATGTATGAGATAATTGCTCATACCTCTAGTCACAGTAGAAAGGTGGAGCATTCCTTTAAACTCTCCTCATGTGGTGTTTCTAATTGAAGCAGGAGAGAAGATTTCTGTTTCTTTTTGGAAAATATTACATGTTGGCATGATTACAGTAGGTGGCTCATCCTTCCTGTTAGCAAATTGCAGTCTGTCTGTACTAGAACTGTGAAAATGCTGTAGCTTACTGTTATGGCCGAGGTGTACACAGAAAGTCAATTTAATCCAACGAAACATGCACACAGACACACTGAGTGCATGAGGAGAGAAGATATGGAGAACCCTGAGGCTGTCACCTTGCAGGAAATGTGCTGTAATTGGCATGTGTAGTGTGAAGCAGGCAGAACTCCAAGTCCATGATGACACTTTCACCTCTATGACATGTCGTGTCAAGATGCTTATTCGACGTTATTTACTGTATGGGTTTGGTTGTTATTTGCAATAAAGATGCATTTAGACAAGGGGGAAACATAACATTTAATGCAATCGGTTTCACACATGTGACAGCTTTGTTAGTTAGGATCGAAAAGGTGAGTTGATGTGAATATTCCCACATGTAAAAGCAGCATTCTGGTTTTTCCACATACACTGATGTTTAGTCTATTCAGTGCTAAAAGGGTCACACATGGTAGTGGGTCAGTGGGCCAAAGCGTTTCTTTGTCTCTCAGTATCTCCCTCAAAGGACGCAGCAGCTCAGGAAGGTTTCGCCTCATCCATCTTTGTGAGCGAAGACTTCTAGCACTTTGGTTGCCATTGACAACGTGTTGGTCAGATCTCCTGCAGTTGCCAGGCATCATTAAGACTGGCTGGCATGAGCTTCCCTGTCCATGAGCAGGACTTGCACATGGAAACGGCAATTAAAACTCCGCTCAGCCTGATGGAGGAAAATGATGATTCTAGATGGCGGTGCATGAGGGAGAGAGAGGGACAGGAGGAAGGTGGAGAGTGAGGGAATGGGTATTGTTCTCTAGGTCTCCTCTTTGGGTGGATAGAACAGTTTTTTGAATTTTGTTTAATGTGACTGAAAAACTCCTCATGTACAATGTTGATACCCTGCACAATATGTTTTAACTCTTACTAATTAACAAAATGAAATCAAATGACTTACAACACAATTTCATATTAGAACACGTTTAAATATGTGTCACTTTTTTAAGCAAGTCATAAGCTGGCAATGTCATATTGTTTATCGTAAATCTAATGTTAATAAAAGTTAAATTGACATGACATTAACACTGAGGTGTTTTAATAACTAAAAGGTCTAATGTCAAATGCCTTTCGACTACCTAGGTACTCCACATAGGATCAAAATGTATGTTCAGATAGTTTAACAGACAGAAACTACTGCCGCACAGGGATGGGCAAAAGTTGTTGTTCCCTATGAGTATTATGCCTCATAACTTTTGTTCAGACATACATTATCATATTCATCTGTGGTCAGTTAAGGTTATTACCATTAAGGTAATTATCCTTCTTAACCCATGTATTTTAGATTGCCAGATACATTAGCAGCATAGCCCATGGAACAGTAAGTTTAGTGAACGCAAAGTTTTATTAAACACATACAGAAAGTGCTGGTGGAAAGCTCATGGACTGTGAGAAACCTGCTGAGTAAGAGTGTCATTGCAACGCAGCACACCAGAAAACAAGGGAAAGAAAATTCAAATACCCTTGTCTTTTGCAGCTTTTCAGTCAGTTTTCTCTCCTGAAATACCTGCTCATGCAATAACCTGAGTCAATACCAGATACACAGCAGTATCCTATATAGCATTCATAAATACAGTGTTTAATATGGTGTCCAGGCAATGTCCAGACTGCATAATGTGTCCTTTCACAAACTGTATCATGGACATTACGTGACATACATGTATAGCTGTCGTTTGTTTCATATAATAGTGCAGTATGTTGTGATCCAAATTTTGAATGTAGGAAATGGTGAGTAGGGGACTGTTTCAGACACTAAACATCATATATCTTGAAAACTGCTTCTAAACCACCAATAAAAAATACAGAGATCATTGCTGTCAAAATACTAATCTTATCAATGGGCTTGCATTATAGCCTATTTTAGACCGAGCCTTTTTTTACATTCTAGCTCTCTCCAGGAGACGCATGGTACAGTCACTGGAACCTGGCTTCTTATTAGCTACATGGCCATTCATGTGGTTAATCATGGGGAGCTCTGCTGGTTGTGTCGAAGAGCAGATGAAAGAAAAAAACACCATTAGACTAAATTCACAGCTCTTAGGAGTTATTGGAATTCTTCCTGGTGGTTGTGCAAGCATCTCTGATTAACTGCAGCCACGCAGGCATATATTCTGCAGTCACACCAAGTGAGTCAGGCCATCTGACGCAGGTAGTGATGAAGTCTGAAGTCCTTGTCAAGCTTCTAATTGAGCCGTGTTCCTGACCCTGTCTCCACCAATAAGATGGTGTGTTCCCTTGATTGTTTGTTCCTTCAGGTCTTGAAAGGAAGCTGTAACACCGACTTCAAACAGAGGTTGTTTTTATTCCTCGGACACGAGAGCAATGAAATAAATGTCCCATGACATGTCTTAAGTGCATTGTATCCACACTAGTGGATAAAATGCAATCTGAGGAAAGGACACGGAACCAGTGTTTATGCAAATCGGAGTAGTCACAAGCCATTGAGTCTCACAAGAGCAGAGAGCAACACAAAGTAAATTCAATACACATCTGGACCTGCAGATTTTAAAGGTTTAACTATTATAAGGCATAATCTTATGCAGAAATGAACTGATGTCACAATCAATACAAATCTCAGCATTGTATGTTTGTTCACTACTCTTAGGCTATTTTAGCTGGTAGATACAAAATCGGTGTCAGATTTTGGGCTGGAACTAAACTAGGGAACGGTTTTATTTAAAAATAAACTTTCTTAAGATCAATATAAATATAGATATCAGTTTAACAAGTGTTTTCCAATAGCCGTCTTAGCGACCAGAATTATGAATGAGTCTTAAGTGTTACGAGATGTGGTGGTTTTTATTTAGGACCCAGGTATGCGGGATAAGCATATCCCACGACGTATAATAAGAAT
>JAUZSU010123178.1:0-29888 GCA_034780255.1 Parotocinclus maculicauda
CTGTGAATACTTATGTAAATATGATTTCTTTGTTTTTTAATTTTAATAAATTTTCAAAACTCTCAAGAAAACTTTTTACACATGGTCATAATGGGGTATTTTGTGTAGAATTTTGAGGAAAGAGATCAATGGTTTTCAAATTTCTGTGGAACAGGTAAATAAAAGTACAGCAGATCATGGCATGGAGAATAAATCCCTTTGTTTCCAGATTGTCTATAAAAGATAAGCAGGCAGGAGAGACTATTTTGAAGAGGAAAATGTGAAGTGGAAAAAAGACATTGCAGCACTTATATTCAGCAAAACTACAGCGTGTCCAAGCTGCTTATGACTGTGCCAGGGTCAAGGTTAGAACTGGTAATTCAAACATGGTGGTAATAACAGACAGTGACTGCAAAAGAGCATATATTCCCAGCAACAGTGCAGACAAGAACTTAAACTTGACTAACAATGGCAACAGCATTGCTAATAACTCAGCATGCCCATTAATATTGTCTTGTATAAACAGTAGGTGCATTTCAACCTGGTGAGAGAAACAGCAGAGTATGTGTCAGACATGGAGCATGTGGTGAACATGTAAATGCAAGCTTGCTGCTTATGCTTGGTGTTTCACATAGCAGACATAAATTCAGGACACCATTCTTCTGCATGACTGGCTAGGGGGTGCTGTTTCAGCACCTAGAGATGATCTCAAAGCAAAACTCCTCTTCCCTAAGACACAGCCAATCAAGTCAGACAAAATGCATTTTTATTTACAATCGTTTATCATCTCAAAGCAGTATTACATCCATCTAAGTCGACAGTACAAGAATGACAGTGGCAAAGAAATCTCCCTAATTGCGATGAGGAAGAACCTTGGGAGGACAAAGACTCAAACCGGACCCCAATCTGGTGTCTTGGAAAGACTTTCAATGTTAGAATTAAAAGTTACCTACTTCAAAAATTTTTTTATGAAATATCCCCTAATTTGAGAGCAGTGTATTATAAAAAATAGAAGATCAGTGAATCTGAATTATTAAATCCACTACACAGAGTCACTGTAGGTTCACCAATGAGGGTCAATACATTTCATTTTGATTTATTGAGGAGATACCACTCACATAAGACACATTTAGCAGACAACTTTATCCAGAATAACCAGCATATTGTGTGACACTTTTTCATCATGTGCAAGAACATCATCTATATAAAGATATATGTGGAGCTGGTGTAGGTAAAGACAACAAAAAGCATATTAACAAGATGTGGTCTTGGCAGTAGTAGATCTTCAGTTGCCATTTGAATACAGTGAGAGACTCAGCCATTTGGACAAACTGTAAAAATCATTTCATTGCCTTGTGGAAAATACAATCCCAAATCAGAAATAATTTTGGTCAGATGAATCAGTATTCCAGATTTTTTTTTTTTTAAGAAACGAACTAATTTGAATGAACATGAACAAGTTTTTTGTAAATAGGTTAGAGGTCTGCCTAATCTCGGATTGTGCAATCCCATTAAAACTGAACTGAGCACAAAGGATAAACACACGTTTGTGACTATTTGTGTGACCATTACCTATATATCACAATATCATTCACATACTCTTACACATCTTAGGGTGCTTCCAGGAAGTATGGGACAAAATAGCATTTTTCAATTGTTGTTAGAAGCAATGGCAACATTACAACATGCTACAGGCTTAACCATATTTTTTTGTGAATGTAAGTAGGCCTAAAATGCAGGAAAGGATTTATATTATCAAATTAAAATAAGTCGACCAGGCAAACCTTGGCATGGCATGTATTTTTATTTGCATTTTCCATTCTGTGCCATTTTCCGTACTGTGATTTTGGAGTTGTTTTATACACATTTCAGTGGAGTGCCAGACATGACTGCAAAATCCCATGTTCTACACAGTATTGTTTGTTCACATATGCAGTGTCATTGTTTTGCATGTGTAATAACATACATAATTCTGTGATTATCTGAAAACAACGTTTTCAATGAAAGACACCACACAGAGGCAAAAAGACCCAATCAGGGCGTTGTTAATTTGGCATGCAGAAAGCAAAGAAGGGAGTATCTGCATTCACACAGGAGATTGAAGGGATATTTTTTCCTAGGAAACTCAGCTGTTTAGACACCCAGCTGACTTTGTTAACAGAACAGCAGGAACAAAACACCCACAACTTGCACACATTGTTGCTTGGATAGCATGACTGCAGATAGTCACAGGCAGCTGATAAATCTATTCTACACCCTTGCAGGCATAGAAGTGTAATTTCACAGATGCAACTGGTTTTACAGACACGAGTAAGGTTTGGTACAATTTGGACCTCTGGGGTGCACATGATTGGATAAGATGCTACACCAAATAATTGAATTATTATAACTACAAAGAAAGGCCATTTGTGTAAGGAATTAAAAAGTACCTAAAGCAAACCACTGGAAACTATCATGAACAAAAGGAACAAACATAATTAACATATAGTGACTTCAGTGATAGAAGTCATCACCCAAGGATACATTCATCTGCTTTGTTGCCAGATAGCCTTTACTTAAAAAAATTAAAAAGCTGCAAATCTAGTCTGACAAAAGACGTCATTTATTATTTTTATCATTTCCTTTTACAAGGCAGATGGTTAAAAAGCTCAACGGGATTGCGTGATTACAGAAGATGAAGAAATGAAATTGAAAAAAAAGTTTTTAATGTTGGTTCACTGCTAACAAAATATGCAGTGTTTAGCAATTCTATATTGAAATATCAATTTTCCAAAAGAAAACATTTACAGCTGGTGCTGTATCTCTAAAACTGAATTTCCGTCATGTACTAGAAGCCTCTGCCTATTTTAATGTGCACTGATCCCTGGCTCAAGGGTTTTGTCTATTTTTTTTAGAAATGGCACATAAAAAGGGGTGGAACAAAGACCAAAGGCGAAATCTACACAAAGGTTGCAGTCAATGTTTCGAGAGCTGTGCTGCACAGACAAAGATTCCCTCAGCCAAGGGAAACAATGTTACCCTCCAAATTCTTGAGTGCACATCGTTTCTGAGCAAAACCCACCATTTCCTACGGGAGCCAAGGGTACAGTTAGGGGATCTGCAGTGGGTAAAAACAGAATGCACTGTTTGCATGTCTTTTGGACTGTCAGTAAAGACCTGCTGTCTACAGGCAAAGCTTGGTGAGCAGCCTTAAATGAATCTGTCGGTGTAATTGTTCAGTGAGTGTGCTGCTCAGAGAGCAGACTACATTCCATTAGGTGGAAAAGGCCCTGGGGGGAGCGCAGAGAGAAAGCTAGATTGTGGACTTGATGGGTGTGTGCATGTGTGTGGAGGGATGCGATTCTAAACCTCTTTACTGCGTTTACACACACTGTTGTCCATGGGAAAAGAAATAATGTCTAGTCCCATATGACTTCACACAGAATCCCAGCTACAGCAAATACTCACTGGTGAACTGTGTTTATACAGCAGCTATACAAAGTTCCACTTACTTTAACTACAGTTACAAATAAATTCTGGGAGTTCTGGAAGTATAACCTAAATAGTAATGTTTGCATTACTACACAAAAAAATTGCAAGAAAACTGTACATCTGGGTCAAAAATGTACACTGAATGCATAAAACATTGGATGATTTACAAATGGTTAAGTCTTTATAAAAATTATTTAAGACCCTGTTTACCCTTCATGCATTTTGTACATGGAAATAATTTAAATATATGAACTTTGTGAATCATGTGAATTATGTTTTAGATCTGATTGCTGCATCCTTTGTAAAATGTAAATTAGCTCATGACATTGGGGCCTTCACCTCCTGTGTTGTTTAACATTTTTATTTGAAAAAAAAAAAGGTTGCCAAATCAAACGTTGCAATTTTTACATAATCAGATTACATTTCTTTAAAAAAGAAAGCACTATTTCGGGGCATTAATGTTTAGAAGTAGGCATTAGGTATACTGATATCAGTTAAAATTGAATTAAAAAATTCAACAGTTTTTTTATTAACCAGCTCTGCATGTCTTCCATTATTATTTCTTCAGGCATGCAGGGGAGGGTCTCATGGATGATATGTGCTGTGTATCATAAAGTATTGGAATTTAGATGCATCTTGGGAAACCAGGTGCACTTAGGCTACAGTGCATCTCAAGCCACCGACTGAAGTGGTTTGAGCTATTAGTACCAATTCTACAGATAAAGACATCTTAAAGTGCATTTTCACATGCATTTGTATGTGACTTTATCCAGACACTCAAGATGCATGAATTAACCCAGTTTAAAGTCACATATGTGGACAGATCTGTTTTGTTCACTTCCATGAACTGAGCCTGTGCACTCAAATATTTGCTGCTAAAGCAGTATTTTAGACATTTGGAGACAGATTTTTTGGAACAGCAGGTCAACGGACAGCCAAAAATGGTTTTGGTTTGCAGTCTAACATTGACCAAAGGGAGTAAGAGAACTTATTGAATAAATTTGCTAATTAACTTTATTGGTTAAATATTGTAATGTAATCTATATTACATGTTTTATGTTTAAGGTATTTGTTTTGAATTTTTCAGGATCATGTTGGCTCAAAACTTTGGTTGGTAGTTTTATAGTGTTTAGAAATAAAGTTGACTTAACTTCAGGATTTGATTTAAGTTAAAAGTTACTTGAGAGAAATGCATGAATACACACTGCATATCACAGGGATGATAAACAATTGCAATGTTTTATGGTCTAAAACTTGTTCTAGAGGGAACATGGAAAAGTGAGTGTTTTATAATTATTACTGCTTGTAATGTAGTAGTTTTTCATTGTGCCTCAGTAATTTTATAAAGAACCAAAGCACTACTAGTAACCTTGGTTTGTCCCTGAGCAGCACCGCAACTTTCTTCTCCGTTCTTGTGACCTAGTTTTGAGCTTGATCTTTTCTTAAATTAGAAAGCAGCTTCAATACCTGAATACTATGTATTTCTGATTCAAGTGCAAAGCAAGCCATTTACATGGGTTACCTGTAAAACCTGTATTAAAGCTACATATTAGAAATTCATTTCACTACAGTGCATCTAAGTTTTATTTAGTTTTGTTAGTACATTTATAGATTTCCCTAAGCCTACAGTACATCTAATATGACAGAAATCAATCTTTTATCTCATATCTTCTTTTAAGTGCTTTTAAGGAAAGTTAAACAGGAGAAGTTAAGTCCCCAAGACATAATTGGCATGTGTTGTAGGTAGGAAAAACCCTTGAGATATGTGATAATCAGTCCAGTAGGTGCAAAAGGATAGAAAGACTCAAAATCTGGAACTATGTGGAAACTAGACAATGAAACAGCCATTTGAAACCCTTGGTGAGGTCTATTTAAAATATATGGTCTCAATAACAAAAGAGTTTGTAGTAAATTTGATCAATTTTTAAGAAATTCATTAATCTTCAGGCAATGTACCTTGATTATACATAGCACCTAACAAAATACATTGTTCTCTGGATCTTTTAAGGAACCAGTCCAAAAAGTCTTTGTTTTTTCATGTTTAGTTTAACACTGGATACAAGTTCCTTATATTTTCCTTCATATTTTCATACATGGTCATTATACTATTGTTAAATAATCTCTTATCGAATGATAGGCTAAGATTTTTGCACAGTAATGTATATGAAATCAAACATTTAATGTAACGTGTTGTGTATAAGATTCCCTTGTAGTCCAGGTGAATCAGACTACACACTGAAGGGCAATTTAGAACTGACTGCTGGAAATAAGAAGGAAGCTATAGCTACACATATATGAATATAAATATGAAATGTAAAACACTTTACCAAAAAGAAAACACAATGGCAAGTCCGGAAATGCAACGACAAATCCAGAAACAGCAATGACTCAGATGAAAATCAGAAAATACAATAACAATACATGAGCAGAAGTCAAAAAGATGGGTTACCTAACTTAATAATGTGCACCTGCTGGGTTTCTGATTGGGTAAATTCTGATTCCATTAACCTGAATATGAGTGTGAATGATCTGTGCACATCATCTGGTGCACTTAATGCATGCCTGATTTTCTAAATTTTCACAATGACTATTTATAAAATCTAAAACATGCCGAAAAGAAACTGTTTTGCCATTTCCAATACCCCCAACACAATATCACACCCCAGAGTCAATTATTTGTTCTTATTGCAAATAATTAATCATCCTTAATTTATTATTCATACTTTATTAACACAAGTAGTGCATATCCCATCACAGACCAATAAATTATTAAATTGAATGTGTTTCAAATGAAATGTTGGCGAGGAAAGCATATCCTTTCCCTCTCAGTAAACATACAGTATTTAAAACATGTCCTTGTTTGAGTATTGTATCCTGGAATGCATTTGACTTTAACAGAGGGGAAGATAAAAAGGACAGTATAATTTTTACAATATTATTGTAACAACTGCCCGAAATCATGCTTTCCATTTGATCTTCCCCTCAACTGAAGAACTCATTTGTAGTTAAATTGTCATATCTAATTAAATGCAGCACATATAAGTGTCCCTTTAGTCTGTGGGGGATTTAGGGCTAGTCGTGTATTTGTGGTGTAAATAAATGAAGGATAATTAATTATTTGCTATGATAACATCCAAATATGCAGTTAATGTGCAGTGCCTGTCTGAAATTGTAGGGCAAAATGGAATTCAGCGCAACACCATTTTCTTGTTTTTATGATTCACAGCCATTATTATTATTCTTTTTATTATTGCAGTTTATTACTATTGTTTGCAAACTAACATTGAAAATTAAACGTGAAAGTCATGTACTAAATCCCTGAACCATGTCTGCAATATTGCAAGAACAATTTCTGACTTGCACACAGTGTGGTATAGTAAATCTTTACAAAATTGTACAAATCTCTACATAACATTACAAATGAAAACCCTTTGCGCTCCTTTGGAAAGTAACACCAGTCAAAATGCCAAACTGTTTACCAACTGGCAACTCCCACTCCACACAGATGCAAGCACTAGCTATTCAGAGCTTAGGCCACCATTAAATTAGATATACTTTTTTTTAGCAGTTACCATATAATAGGAAAAAACTCTCAACCTTCTTTTTGGTTCAGTGGTTTGTATATCACAGTGCAACTGAATCCAGCTGAAACAAGTTTACAGGGTGCCGTTTGAGCAAACCTCAGGGTTAAAGAACAATGCTATTCACATGTGTGTGCACTGTAGTGTATGATATTCAGCATCTTGACGCTTTAGGTCTTTTTCAGAGATCTAAATGGCACTGCAGTTCCATATGTTTATATATTTATTATTAAGGCTAGCTTTAACCTAGTCAAAAAAAATGGACACAGAACATTATTCGCCGCCCTGCTGTTGTAAATGTCCATGGACAGTTTGGAGGGAATATCACCATATGCACAGCCGTTGGCCAGCAAGCTGTCTTCCATCACCATGCCAAACTTGTCCATACAACACTGACCTTCTTGCATACCTATTCTCCAGGCAGTAGACCATGCATGCGGTGAAGTTGATGCGCGGGATTTCAGCAGCTGGATCTGTCACCCCAGAATATTAGAAGATCCCTGCTGTTTAGCCAGGGAGAAAATTGCTTGTGAAGTAGATGAGGTGTTGTGGCCAGACCAAACAGGAGGCAGGATGCAGCTTAGTTTCTTTTTACTTTTTTGTATTTCACTTATTTATGTTTGTTGCGGAAAATAATTTACCTTTCATGCTTTTCTTCCATAAGCATATACATGTTTACACTATGCACCATAACCAGATTACTGCATTACTGCAGTTACTGAATATTCAAGTGGTCTTATAAATGGAATGGAATTAAGACATCTGGTAAAAAGATTTTACACAGTAATTAGATTCCTTGGGGCATTTATTTATTATAAGAAACTCGGCTTCTTTCGGGCTTGTTTCTATCAACTTGGTTGCTTATATCTCTTGTGGGATCTTGTGATCTGGCAACTCTGGTAGCTGTTTCGCTGGTGCTGCACTTATTACCAAAACTTTTAATTATTTTTTTATTAATGTATGTAACTGCACTCAAAAGTTTATAACCTCCTGGAAAAATTAACAGCAGAGTTTTGTGTTGAACACAGTGTGTTGTTGGTTGGTAGAAAAAATATGTTAATCTATTAACATACTTTTTATAGTCATTTTTGCTTACAAAACAAGTTTAAACAGTGTTTGCTTTTGCTAGATGTTCATTTTGTGTTTAATAATTGTGCTAACAATTCAGAAAAAAAGTGTCTCAAGATGGAAAAATAACTAAGAGGTGTATCAGAAGCATCACCCACCCTCACATTTAGGCTATTGGCCTCAGGCTCTAAGCAATCAGTGTCCCAGTAGGCGTGTGCCTCTCTCAGGTCAGTATCGCTTGATGTTGTGGTTTCTGAATTGGCCATTTTTTCATATTTTCTGTCATATTTTCTTTGTTTTACACAAGCTTCCTTACTAAATGACCCTGGAAACCTGTGCAGATAACATCCATATGCAAAGAGCAAATCTGAGTCACAGTAGCTGTGCAGCACCTTCTCTAGCCGATGCAACATTATACTGTATATTACTCAGACATGATAATGGAGAAAAAAGATAAATGCACCCTTCACATAAAACATGATTTGAGCAAGTTTTAGGAGTAATCAATTAAAGATCATCTATCTTCTGAACCAGAGGGGGTTTCAAAATGTAATTCCAAAAATCCATTAATCAATGCAGCCAACCATTCAACAGGTAAATATGACAATCATTCATACAGTCATTGTGATCTATAATCCATTCCTCTGTATTAACATACTGCAAGATGCTCTTCACACCATTAAACATGACTAAGATACCATTATCCTGGTCAAGATCTGCATAAAAAATTGTCACTTCTGAATCAAATGCACAGACATCTGACCCTCCAGTGCTCTAATACAAATTATGTAATTTCCACCCCAGCTCTCCCAGAGCAGCCAAACCTCACACAATTTCCTTTGTCAGGGGGAAATTATACACAGAGCTATTGTTAGCATAACTCTCGCACTGACAACAACCATGAAACATTTGTACTGGTGCCGGAATTGACGCCCAATGTCTGCAGATGGCAATCGGGAATTGAATGGGCTCTCTACCACCATCACCCAGCATTCACTGGGGCTCGTCTGGTTCATCTGCAGACTGTCAAGCAGCTGTTAATACACGAGGGCCCTGACTATGCAGGCAGAGCACAAAGCTCTCATTCTGCTGTGCAGAACTGCAGGACAGCTTTTGCAAGATAAATAAAAAAATGATATAAAGTATAGGATTGGTGGATGGAGAGGGGAGGTCTGATCTAACAGAGGTTTTACTTTGTTTCCATAATCGAAGGATTTAGGTGACAGAGAAAATTCCTTTATTTCTCAAAGCATTTCTTTAGGCAATTTGGGAGTTCACATGATAACCTTGAACTTAACTTGATGCTATCTTCTCGAAACCACTATTTACACCACCCTAAAAGGAATACACAAATACTTCTTAATTGCCTTTAAAGTAGGCTAGACAAGGACTTTTAAGAACTTAATCATGTTGTCTGATCTGACTCACAAGAGGATGGCTGTATACTTCTCATTTAATTTTGGTTCTTGTCAGGTTTTTTTCTCTTGGCACTTGCCCACACACATCCCAACTTTCTTTCGGAATGTGTGCAGACCTGAAATGCAGAAATGGACGTTTATTAAAAAAAAAAAATAAAGATGACCATGATAAAACGTGAAATATCTCAGGTTCATACTGTCTGCAATGAAGTAAAAGTCAAAGTAACTGTAAGAAAGCATTTTCTGTAAGACAGCATTTTCAATACTGTTCCAACATTTTCTGATTTGAAGTTGTAGAAGTAAAAGCTTAAATAAAGTGATGCTATTTTTACACTAATTGCACAAATTGGTTAAAAATGAGGATGAGTTGAATGATGAAGAACTGAAAACTCTAGACAGAAAATATTCAGCTTGCGGATCACTTTTGGTGAATGTTATGATAAACGTTATGATAAAATCAACTTAAATTATACTGTAGCATTGTGTGGATAACTTATTCAAGCAATTTCCCATCACATTCAAGTCAAATAATATACTGCCCACAAAGCTAGCTGTTTTCAGTCCAAGCATGCCTGAGCATACACTCAGTGTAGGTACTATGCAAATGTTGTCTCAGGCATTCCTGAGCATGCTTACTAAATGTTAAATTCTAGCAGACAGCTCCTCACATTTACAGATGCTGTTTGGACGCATGATGACAGATATGTTCTTGCAAAAGCATACTGGGTATACGTAACAATGGGATTTGCTGTCTTCATTAAGATTTAATACAGAAGAAATGTCTTGTCAGTGTTGCAACAGCTGTAATACCTACTTGCATATCTGTGGTGAGTATACACTAAAGGGTCAAAGACACACTATGACAGCACTTAAGAAGAATGCTTACGAGTCCATCCTCAGATGTAAAATTGGTGACCAAGACAAATCCTAGGCTCTCCACATCAGTGAATAAAAAACACATTAAAAGACATTTTGAGGTTTCATGCATATAACCCAAAGAAGAAACATTGATTAGACAGACAGGTACGTTGTGATGCATAAAACAGCTTGTCGAACCAACAAAGACATTCCAACGTCCTATTCAAATAAAACAATGACATTTGCTATTTGAAACAGATGTTTCTAAGAATACCTGTTGCCAAAAGTAAGGATATTCGTAGTCCACAAATCAGACATATCATCAACAAGAAGTGAAAGATCCACTAGTGAGGTCACAGAAAACATAATAGATGATGTTCAAGCTAGTTGAGAAAGCTCTGTGCAACTATAGATCATCAAACTACATCAAAGTGATTGACAATGTGCTTAAAGCATACAAAGCCATGAGTTGTAACATGCCATTGAAATAAACACTGTAAAAGCTTTCTCCCAGATATGTTGAGCATGGAACACAATATCAGGGCAATTTATATCAATCAGTGAGTGAAGATTTTTGCTGGACACTGACCTGAGAGAGTACAAACGTAAATCACTTGCAAAATATGACCACACTGAGCTGAACCAATACCAACAGTATCATTGTGCTATTAAATAAGGAAATATTAATGTGATTCAAATCAATGCATTAACTTATGTGACACTGCAAATATGAAAAATTACTTTTTTGTTTAGTTTGACATACACTTAAATACATAAATATTCAATTAAACCCTTTATAAAACCTTTTATTATTTAGTACTAGTACAAAACTTATTCTGAATTTGGTTTTAAAAATGCTTTATATTTACAGATTAGTCCAAGGTATCTCAAGTTCACAAACCCTTGAAATTTAGATGATGAGATTAGGTCAGGTTTTTATATGAGCCAGGTCATTATATGCAACATTAACAGTAAAATAAAAAGTGCTTAAACTTAAAGAACTTAAGCTTAAGAACATATGCTTGCTGGAGAACAAACTGCTCCACCAATAGCAGTGACTTAGTGATCCATGTCAACTGGTGGTGGATAAATGCACCTTGATACCTGATGGTTAGTTGTTGGCCATCAGTAAGTTAGTGTAATGTGTTGTTGCTTTTATATGGGAATAAAGCATCTGCCACCAGGCTGTCAAGCAAAGTCACAAAACTTTAATCCCACTAGAAATTATTGGATTCTTAGGAAGAACAAGTGAAATGGCAAACGCAAGCTAACAATGCAACACTTAACAGTCAGATAAAAATTAAGGAAATGGTAGAATGCTTACCCCAGATTTTAAGATCCTGTCCATGTCAAAGCATTATCATTATGCCATTATCCAGCAATTATCTGATCAGTGCAGATCCAATGCCCATTGAAAGGACATTCTTTCACTAACACATATATAATATAAAGATGGATGACAAATTGTGCATAGCTTGTCATTTACATAGTGGCTGTAGTTTATAAAATGACAACTGACAGCATAATGTAGATCATATGACCTACTGTATGTGATCATGTCCAATAGCAATTCAATAGGAATGCATTTTCTAGACTAAAATTACATGTATATAAAAATAGTTTAATTCTGCCTCTTGCTTCCAGGCATCCAGTGGTAACTACATTCATATCCTGCTCCACGTCAAATGAATGTTGACAAATCACCAGTTTTGCATATTCAAGCCAACTCCTGGTTGTAGTCTCTTGCTTGTTCAGTACGCTACAAAAGCCACCAATTACACCAGGGCTTATAGTGTCCTAGTTAGAAACAAAAACTGCTTCCATAGGAATTTAATGGATGATATGAATGCCTCGTATCCCATCCCAGCTTATACACAATTTCTAATGAGCTCTTATGCATGGTTTACCTTACCTAAAATAAAGTTTGAAGTCTTGTGATAGTAGAACTGGAAAAAGCTGAATGTTTTATTGTCTTTATCAACCTGGTTGTGCTGATATATTCAGTGCTTGTTACCACACATAAAAGGTCTTCCTTATCATTCTTAAAACAACTCAAGATATTCGAGCCTAGCCTCTTTGCCAAACTTTTCGCTCTTCTTCTTATCAAGTTAATGTGTATCTGGATCAGTTCATACGGAGCATATGTAAGCAAGAGCTTCACTTCATATTTTCCCTTTTCTCTGTATATTGATTTGTTTTAATGGAGAAATTTTTTGGTCCTTCGGCTAGGCAACCTGCCTGATCACGCAGACTCTAGTGATGTTAAATTCTTGCAGAGAATGCAAGCATGTCTATGGAGCACAGTCAAATCGTTTTTGTATCTTTATGGCGCAATTGCATTTTTACATAATGACTATTTATCTATGATGGCTATAATACAGTTATCAACATAAAAGAGAAAGCCACAGATTGGCTGCAAACACATATACTTTGGTATACTAAATACATTTTTATTAAATGTTTTAATTACATTTCATAGAATGTCTCAAAATAAAGCCATGCTGAAAAAAGTAAAAATCTGGATAGGTCTCAGATTACTGTCTAAGTACAGAGATGGAATGAGGAGGGGGACTCCTTAAGGGTATAAAAAACCCAGCATCGAATCAACTGCCTTACTTCAACCCCTTTTGCCAGAATCACTGCCCTGTCAGATAGCACCTGAGCCCAATGATTCTGTGTATGGCTTGAAACCCTGGGGCTTCTATATTCGGAGTGTCCATTGCAAGTCAGCTCAATGATACAACAGATGGGGCTACTTCACTATGCCTACTCTCACTCACATAGTGTGTTTGAACATATTTAACATGAACATAGAAATGACAAGTTACTCAGTTGACAATAATATAAAACCATCCCTGAAATTTATAAAGAAAGCGTGTGCATTTCTTTCACGACCGCACTTCAGATTGAGGCAAAATGTGATAAGTGCTGAACTCCTACCTCTTTGTCAGATGCCTACAATTGCAGCCTTGAACAAGTCAGAAATGCATGGAGTGCTGCCAGTTCCTTCTTACGTCTTAAGGATTGAGATGCCAAGCCAGAGAGAGAGAGAGTGAGAGAGAGAGACAAACGAGTGGACACGTCTACCAAAGTGTGCAATCGGGCTCCATGAGTCTCAAGAAATTAGGCAGGCTAAGTTGTCTCTGATGGCTTAAGACAGTAGCTCTTGGGCAGGAATCAGCAGGGAAAGTGTAGTAGTCCTGACAGCAGAAGAGAGCACAGACCTGGGCATCCTCTGGTGGGTGATGGAATGGCAGAGGTCTGCAGATACAGGTGAACTAGCGCCTCTGTAATCCTCAGAGCCGAGACTCGGCAAGCGAGAGTCGCCTCAACATCATGTTTCGTCCGTAAGCCCCTACATCTCTCTTTCCCCACACATCCTCAGAGCCGCCTTTATTTATCCTGGATGGGAGCGAACAGAGCATAGGGGGGGATGAAGAGGGGAGGGAGGGCGAGCAAGCAAACGAATGCAGAGTGAGGAGGAGTGAGGGAGAGAGCATAGCAGGAGAGAAGAGAGCTTGCACTGTCAGTGACTACATTAGCAGCGCTGAGTAGGTGGAGTTTTCTTTGCAGCAGAGGAGATCATGATTTGAGAAGAAAAATCCAAAAGAAAAAGAGAGAAAGAAAGAGAGAGAGAGAGAGAGAGAGAGAGATGTGGAAAGACACGAAGGCAAGGTTATAAAACATGGGGATAGAAAGAGACAAGAGTAAAAAGATAGAACTGTGACTAGACTCATATTTTATCAAGCCCATTCTTCAATAAAAGCATGAGTTATGTTATCTCAACTGACAGAAAATAAGTACACCGACCTGTTGTCATTAGGAAATGTTGCCATAAAGAGGGTTCTAGAGCAGCCAGGGCTAAATGTGTACCAAACACCTCTAATCTAAGCTCTAGCACCTTTCATAACCAATAGATAAATTAGAATATAGCTTAATCTAAAGTGACTCTACTCCCTAGGTGGGCTACTTAAATGCACACAGTCACTTACTGTCATTCTAAATTATTTAAGCTTAATTGCCTGAAATGTCAAAACTAAATAGACCACCAAAAACTACTGGAAGCGACACGAAATTGTCATCAGCTCCATTATTGCAGTGCAGTACACAGTAGATAAAAACTAATTGAAGACCCTGGAGTACAATGAAGGACTGAACAGCCCAGCTTGCCCAGTGGTTGTGGTGGTAGAGTCAGCAAATATGTTTCTTGTAGAGTCAGATTTTGCAAATAAATGATGGAGTATATATACTTATACACTGTAAATACATGTGTGTATGTAGGTAACCAGCCGATCATGTCAGTTGGCTTTAACGGTTGACGTCTAAATTCTAATTTAAATTGATAAAATTCAGATAAAAATCAGTCAATAGTGTAGCTGTAAAGAACTAATCTAATCCATGATCAGACGCAGGAGTCTAAGAGCAAATGTCTGTGTGTGTGGATGGAAGTAACTACTTTACAAGTCATGTGCTTAATTGTTTGTAGCTCATGTTTGGAAGAAAGTCTGTTCTAACACAGGTGGTTGTTAAAAACTTTTTTGTGCAAGGTACTTGTGTTTGTGTATGACTTTCAGCTGCTTATTTGTAACCATGTAAAGGTGTACCTATATGTCTGTTCTATTGTAAGTAGTACTCGTTTGTTTGCCCCTCCCCACTACATGTATACTCCATCTCACCTATAACTACTAAGACTGATTCACATGAACTCATTGAGTCTCTGTTTCATCTCTTCGATTTTCCGATGATACTGTTTATCAATGCATTTTGGCATCCGTCTCACACCGGTCCAACATACTATCCACTTAACTGAAACGGGTTTCCACTACAGGGGTCATACCAGTACATTAACATATTTTTAGCTCTTTTTTAAATTTTGAATTTCCCTACATTATAAACAGGTTCAGCATGTACACTTCCACTCATGTTTTCAGCAATGTCCAGTCAATGTCCATTTCAGTCAACACCCTGTTATATGGTACCTTCTAGGTGTGTGTGTGTGTGTGTGAGTGTGTGCGTGCGTGTGTGTGTGTGTTTATATATAAAGTTTAAAGGCCACTATTGAAAATACATTTCAATACAATGTCAGAGGAAAAAGAAATCTTTTAAAATAAATATTAGCATTTTTATGTGGCTCAGGAACGGGATTTTGGACCTAAAAGTCCATTAAATCCCACTCTCGTCTGATTTCAGGATATTTTTTTTAAAGCATATTGCTTAGTTACTGAATGCTTGGTTCTCTTTCATCAAGAGCCCCCAAAAATGTTTAATTGGGTTCAGGTCAACATGACTGTGGTCAAAAGTATATGGCAATCAGCACTTGTCTTTTTAGGTCCCTGCTCACAAAAATTATGAGGCATTTCAAAATTAATCTAAAGTGATTAAAAAAGAAGCATTTCATTTTATTTACTAAAATAAGATAATTAGAAAAGCAAATTAAATGTAGAGGAAAGTTGTTTCATTACGCAAATTTAATTATCGTGACTGAGTAGCAAGTGACATATTCATGGGGTGAATGGAAGCATGTCAAACTGGACAAGATTGCTAGCTTCAAGACGTCCTATGGCTCTCCAAGCTTCGTATTTGGGCAAATCGTACGAGGCATTAAAAGGGGCTGAGAAATTGCTGGATGTGCACTTTCAAGATCAGGGAACGTTAAGATACTTCAACAATTTTAGCCTTTTATATTGTGAATATAGTTTAATATGTATACAAATTAAATAAAAGTTGTTTTTGCATCTCATTTGTATTGTAGAACACCTTTCTTTGACTTGTCATTTTCTAATGTTCTTGTTTAATAAATAATCAATTGCTTCTTTATCATTTGGTATTCATTTTGAAATACCCTAACTTTTGAAGGAAGAAATATGACGTTTCTGCATTAACATGCAGTGACACTGATGTGATGTGGCATGTTAGAGTGTTGTGCTGGTATGAGTTGATCAGACACAGCAGTGCTACTGGTGTTTTTAATCACAGTGTCCACTCATTGTCCACTTTATTAGAAACACCTAGTTAATCCACCATGTAGACATCTTAATATTCTGATGCATCTGTGTAAGTTCACATCAAAAAAGCCAAACTCATATAATTCATATAAGAAGCATTTTTATTTTAATCTCATTTTGAAATCATACATATAATGGTCCTTCTAAATAAGGTTCCCTGTACAGTGTAATTAATGAACCACTCTCACTTCACCCTCACCCATCTGACTTGATAAAAAAATGCCCATAATTCTTGGCTTTTTCCTCACAGGGTGTGCTGTGAAGAACAAATGAATAAATCACGTCAGTCTTGTTGTATCTCCCAAAGTCTTTCAAAGGGTAAAGTAAATCTTAAAATTTAAAAAGAAATACATGAGCATTCAAGAGCAGCCATATCATTTGGCAATCATGATTCAACCTGAAGACAGTTTCATATCGACTTAGTCAATGAGCAAATGGAGTGTCGGAATATTTCAATTTAGATTATTCTCCTGTAAGAAAACAATGAATATAATTTGTGATGTGCAAGTTTCTCTGTCATAAGAGCCATACTTAATGCATAAGAATAATTGTCCAGTGCTGCTGGTGTTCATTTCACCTACTCAATATGTGCAATCAGTCATTAAAACAGTAGTGGAGTGGGTTACGAATGACTGGATAACACTAGAGCTTGGAAATACAAATGAAGTCACAGGCCAATAGATTTTGAATTATAGCATTTAAATGTCAATATAAATCCAGTTGAGTCTGAGACAGAAATTATTCTAATTTAAACACCACACCACTCGGCACCAACACCTAAACCTTTCCTAATCTGCTGTACAAGAGGAAGGATCAAAACCTTATCAGAAGAGAAAAAGGAAAAAAGGACGGAAGTGTAATGGTGTCATCCACTCTGTTACACTGACTGGCTCTAACCCAAATAAGCTACAATAGATGTGCAGAGAACACAAAGCTCCTACTGAGCGAGTCAGAGCTCAGATCAGCCTCAGCACTCAGGAAGAATAATGAGCATAATGACTGTAGTTGGGACAAATAGTGGAACACCATGACTGACTTTGGATCATTGTTTGACTCCAGTGGTGTTTGACTATGTTTTCCAGCTTTGGTGTTTGCATTGTATGGTATTTACCTTATTGAAACATTTAAAATCAGTTCAAACCACACTCCTCAAAGACAGATTAGAACGGATTTGCATATTTTCACTGTACAGTACATAATATTATTAAATGATTCAAGGAATCAGTCCATAAATTGCCATAGGCACAAACAAGCTGAAAGCTTGTTATATCTGATCCCCCAGTCACCAATGCATCAATTGTCAGTTTAACCTTTGGCAAAGCATTACAATATATTGTTACATTTACAAATACCACTTAAAACTTTACTGTTCAAAAACAAAGCCATAAGTTAACCATGTCCAGAAGCGGCATTGCCATCTTTGATGTCATTGTATGAGGTTGACAAAGGTAACCTACGATTTTTTGATGGCAGCATTCACAGAGAAAATTACACTGATATTATAGAACCATATATACAACTTTTCAAGGGTTGTCCATGCATATTTTCAACAAGACAATGCAAAACCACAGGCATTACAAAGGGCATGGCTGCAGAGGAAGAAAGCATGCAAACATATTCACTATCAATCTAGAAATTCAGTCTGCATCATTATACTCCTATCCTTATGTAAATCAATAGTAGATAAAAAAAGAATAAATTTACTAATACAAACATTTCTAACTCTAATGGAGTTGTAAAAAAATAAGTGTCAAAAGTAGTATTGCAACTCTATGTTTATTAGTATAACATTATTCTTGGGATAAACCCGAACAGATGTCCCAGCACAGTGATAAATGATTAATTCAAGGTGATAAAAACAACCTCTTATACCATTATTTACTACAGAGGACCTGAATTAGTCTTTTGCTAAATGTTCAACACTGTCTGTCCAGAGAGCATCCAAGGACAGTCCGCCTCCTTTATTAATTTGTCGTGTTTCTGTGCATCCACTGCTCCAATGCTACCTCCCCACCATCTTGCGGCAAAAATAGAGCATCAACAAACTGCTAAAAGATCTTCAACATCATGCAGCAGAATAAATGACCAGAGCTTCCTTAAAAAATAGGGTCTGCTCATTCCCTTCCAGTACACATCCTCTGTGCTAAACTTCTATTACAGCTTGTTTTTGAGATAGACATCAAGGTATTTTTAGGTCTCGACTAGCTCAACAGCCTCTCAGTGATGTTCACTGGCCTGATTGTTTTCCTCCCAAAATATTACATTGATCATGGCCACATTCAACAGTAGAGGGTTTCTTTCTAATCACTCAAAGTACAATGATTGCCAATATAATGAAGTGCAGAGATCAATATGGTCCAACATAAGGTCTGAAAGTATAATGTTCAGGTAACATTAAATCTGTGATTTGGTTCTGAGTTAAACTAGTAGTGACCAAGTGGGTCAGAAGTTAACAACACATCAATAGGTCTATCCACAGAGGTAATCAGTGTAAAAATTTACTTTATTACTTAGTTGCAGTCATTGGAAGACGAGTGGCATTCTGAATAACTGAAAAAAAAGAGCTGGAAAAGATGACATGATTTGGTCAAAAAGAGCAAAGCCTCAGTAGGGGTTGCTTGGCTTCCCAACACTCCCCCGTCATTTGCAAATATATTTTTTGCACATATGTTGAATGTCATGATTATGTTTGCTAGTTCTTTGTGTTTAATAAAATGTATACAGGCATCAACAGAAAACGGTGTCACTTTTACAGTATGCCATTTTCACATGTTTCCACCTCTCCATCAGGTCAGTTCATATTTTGTACATAAAGTACAAAAACGGGGTTCCAAACTTTGGGGATCTTGCTTGGATTTCTATGTACCTTGACATATTATTTGAGATTAATTAGAATGTCAACTGTGAGTCAGATCTTATTCTTCTGTGTCCGATCTCATGTCATTTTAGAAAGTCTAGTGGGCATGTAGTATGACTATATAGTGTATAACCAAGCCTACTGTCTGAATACATCTATGAGCATTATCAGGGATAAAGCACATTGTAGCACTTTGAGAACTATGCACTTGCAAGCAGGTAAACGAGACCCACAGTCCCATCCAGAAAATATCTTGAACAATACACACTTGAACATCTTGGGATATCTTAAAAAATTATAACAAAAAGTCACATTTGTTGCCAAAAGTTGGTGGTGGCAGATCAGTGGTCAAGACTGTCCACCAAGGTTGTCAGTTCAAATCTCAGCTTTGCCATATTTTCCCTAGAGCAATGTACTTCACTTGTGGATGCTCAGATAAATTGTAATTCACTTTAGATAAGCATATTTGATAGACATTAAATTATACAATATGTATTACATTTTCTTTGCAGCAGAGGCTGCAAAGGACTTAAGCTACTAGGTTATGTCCATATGCCACACAATGCTAGGTTTGATTACTTTCATCAAGCCGACAACGACTGATAGATTTTAATCTACTCTATTAGAAACCATATCACCACACTCCATACACTCCCAAAGAAAATGTTTCTAGCTGTTTCTGTTGCTACAAGCCATGTCATGATTCATCCACTGGCTCAGCAGCAGAGGATCTGTTTGGTGTGTTTGTGTTGGATTACAATTGTTTATTTAGCAAATGCATCCCCAGCCAAGTCAGTATGTTGTACAATTGTTTCCTGCTTTATCAGTGGAAAAATTGATTTAATATTTTCAGGCAGAAATACTACATTAGAATTTGTATGTGTGTGTGTAAAATCTAAACGTGTTATTAATTACAGGAATCCATGTGCAGTATCTCACAAAAGCGACTACACCACTCATATTTGTGTAACTACTATTACATATTTTTAAAATAATGCATTATATTTTTTCATGACACAACACTGAATATATGACACTTTGATACAATGTAGTCAGTCTACAGCTGTGTCAATGCTATAACAGTGTCAATGTGCTGTGTCCTCAAAATAACTTGTTACGATATGTGGTAGGACCCGATGGAATGCGGGACCGAGTAATGCGGGGCCGAGGAATCCCACGAAGTATAATAATAATGGCAAAATAATATAGAAACAAACTAAAAAGGGAAAAAAGAGAGCAAAAGGCTCTCTAACGTATGAAAAACTAAAAGATGAAAAAGCGCCCCGCTGTGTTGCATCCCAGGTGGGAGCAACGAGCAAATGAAGCGCGATAGACGCCGTAGCGCAAAGAACAAACATGCGGGGAGCACGATAAGGTGCCGATTTGGGATGTCTCCCAAACCGCGAGGCACGAAGGGGCTCCAGAACGCCAGAGAGCGAGCATGAGCTTGAACGCGCTTATAGCGCTTATAGCGCTTATAGCGTGAGCGCAGATCGATCCCGGAGGATGCCGAAGCACCAGAGGGCGAGCGTGAGCTCGAGCACGCAAGTAGCGTGGGAAAGCCATGCCGGGGCACATATAATTCAAACACGCAGCCGGGTGGAAACTCTAGCCGGGGCGTGTCTCAGGTCGAGAGGGCAACCAACTAGAGTGAGGCTCAAAAGAGTGCAATGGGTGCAGAAGCACCAGAGCATGCAGTAGCGCACGAAGAAGTCAAGCCGGGACCTGTCTCAATTGAAGGCGCGCAGTCGGCTGAAGTGAGGCTCGATAAGAGCTGGGCTGGCACGGAACGGGGAAACCTGGATCTCTCCCTAAAAGGCTACATTCCTCCTATGTTCCCCTCGTACACATCCATCAGCTCTAAACGCCCCCCCGGATGTTACCAACTGAACGTAATAATGGAGCAAACATGCAGCGTGTTGAGGCGTGTGAGCACCGGTGGCCAAGTCCAACAACCTGGCGGCGAACTATGCTAAAACTCCCACTTAAATAGCGGGAGAAGCAGGTGTTCGTCATCAGGTCATAAATTAAACGCTAGATATAAACCGTCTCTGTAAGGACAATCGGCGAGGCAGCTCTCCAGGGAAAAGGTAGGAACCCTAACAAAACTGTGCCCAATTAGCCATTTTTTTCTTCCCGGTATCATGCGACTCTTTACTATTACAAGGTATCGGGTGTAAATAGGGAGCCAGTGTGTTTAATTTGGTGTTATCGCACTCACACGTACTCATACTGGTCACTGGAAGTTCTACCTTGAAAGTGAGCTGCAACACGATAGCCAAGAACATACAGCAGTCCAAACAGGACAGGTTCCACTCAAGCAGGCCTCACCACGGTCGCCCAAAGAAGTTTAGTGCACATGCTCAGCGTCATATCCAGAGATTGGCTTTTGAATATAGATGTAGGAATGCTGCCAGCATGCAAAGGTTAACGGGGTGAAGGGTCAGCCTGTCAGTGCTCAGGCCATACGCTGCACACCGTATAAAATTGGACTGAATGGCTGTTGTCCCAGAAAGAAGCCTTTTCTAAAGATGATGCACAGGAAAGCCTGCAAACAAGCTGTAGACAAGCAGAATAAAGATATGAATTACTGGAACCATGTCCTGTGGGCTGATGAAACCTAGATAAACTTATTTGGTTCAGATGGTGTCAAGCGTGGGTGGTGGCAACTAGGTATGGGGTACAAAGGCAACTGTGTCTATCCTACAGTCTAGCATGGTTGTAGGAGTGTTATGGTTTGGGTCTGCTGTCTGTGCTAAGCTACAGTTCATTGAGGGAACCATGAATGCCAACATGTACTGTGACATACTGAAGCAGAGTATGGTCCTCTTTCTTTGAAAAATGGGCTGCGGGGCAGTATTACAACATAATGAGCTCAAACACACATCCAAGATAACTACTGCCTTTTTAAAGAGACTGAGAGTAAAGGTCAAGCACGTCTCCAGACCTAAACCATTTTGAGCATCTGTGGAGCATTCTCAAATGGAAGATGGAGGAGCAAAAGGACTCTAAAATCCAAAAGCTATGTGATGTCATCATGGAGGAGTAAAAGAGGTTTTAAGTGGCAACCTGTAAAGCTCTGGTGAACTCCATGCTCAAGATAGTTAATTCAGTGCTGGAAAATAATGGTGACCACAGAAAGTATTGACACTTTGGACACAATTTGGCCGTTTTGAGATAGGGGTGTACTGACTTTTGTTGCCATCAGTTTAGACATTAATGGCTGCATGTTGAGTTGTTTTGAGGACACAACAAACTCACACTGTTATACGAGCTGTAGACTGATAACTGTACATTGTATCAAAGGATCATATCTTCAGTTTTGTGAAAATATATAATACGTTATTTACAAAAAAGGTTAGAGGTGTACTCACTTTTGAGAGATACTGTAGCTAAAAGAAAGGTTAGAGTGAATTACATTGCATTTATGTAATTTAATAAATGATCCAGAGTGACTTACAAACCAAGCAGTTGTGTTAAGGACCTTGCTCAAGGACCCAACTGTGCAGGAACCCAACAGGCCCACCTTAACCACTAGGCCATCACAATGCCAAATTACTAAAACAGTAGTCAAGACAATTTAATGAAACGATTTCCTGATGATACAGCAAGTAATGATGGTAGTCCTAGACATTAAATTGCACCCTGTTGCAATTGAGTTCTTAATATACAATGAGTCAAAAGCCACAGGACACCCTTCTATTTCAGACCCAAAGGCAACGTGACATATCCGAATACCCCAGCAAGTAAAGGATGAGAGGGCCTATCTTTTAGACTATGTCCGGAATATGGCCCATGTCTTATACCATATTGGATCAAAGGTGAATTTTTCCAGTGGGAAGGTGGTGACATATCATGTAGTATAAATCAAAGAAGGACAGAATTGTTTTAGAAATCAATTGCAATCAGATTAGCAATTTCTCTTGTGGTTCACAAGTTATCAACACAAAGTTTAAAACCTTTGTTATTCACCGCAGTTACCTGGAAAGACCACCAATTTCACACAGCACTGTTGCATCCCTCATAGTCAAATTCTGAGAAAATAGCACTGTGAATGACAAGCCAGAGAATGGTCATCTGAAGACGGCTACCGACAAAGAAACCTCAACAATGGTTTTGTAAAATTTCACAACGTATTATGTGAAGTGTATTGTTAGTTTTTACTCAACCTGTATATTCCTAGGGGATAAATGGCCAAACTCAAAATCACTAAATGTATTATGTAATATGTAAGGTATTCTACTCAATGGTAATGGCTTCAAACAAGTAGTCAAAAATACTTCCCCGTTTATGTGTAATGTTAGGCCAAATTTTCTCCATGGGCTTTATCGGGATTAGTCATTAGTTGGTAATCAGAATATCAACTAAGCTTAAAAAAAACAAAAAAATAGCACTACATTTTGAAGATTTTCCAAAATAACAGTTTTATAGTAAACATATAAATATATTTGTGTGTTAGAAGACTAAGGGATGGGATTAATCGTACAGTCGCAGCCAACTCTCAGTCACTTGATGGATCATTGATCTCCTCACATTTCTGTCCTTCATCGATGTGATCCATGAAGTATTTTGGCAGGAGGAGTAGTTTGCCATTGCTTTCTTCACCCCTTCCCATTTATATAGGCTTGGGACTGGCGTGCAGCTGTTTCCAGCTACATGGCTGGGGTGTGTTGCATACACAAGTCAAGGACAATTTGGAGACGCCAATTAACCTAGCATGTCTTTAGACTGTGGGAGGAAACCGGAGTACCCAGAGTAAACCCACGCAGACATGGGGAGGACATGCAGACTCTACACAGAAAGGACCTAAGCCGCTCCACCCTGGGATTGAACCCGGGATCTTCTTGTTGTGAGGCAAGCTACCCACGAGCCACCGTGCTGCCCCTTAGAAGACTACAGTATATAAATTAACCTCCCTGTTTTCCTCCCCAACAGTTCACTGCAGAAATAAGCTGTGGCAAGCTAATGGTGGCACAGTCCTCAGGGGTGCATTTTCTTAGTTCTTGCTAATCTTCAGACCAATGATTTGTTATTAAACGCTTAGTATTTCGCAATTTTAAGTTTGGCCCATTTTTAGCCCAGCAGTGTGGGATCCGGATTGATGTGACCTGGATTAGGATAAAGAAGCGGCATACGATCAATAAATAAATAGACATCATACATAATTAAAAACCATATAATAGTCAGTTTAATTGCTACAAAAGTTGCAATCATAACTGCAGTAACTAAAGGATATATTTTTACATATGGTTTCCTCCTGGCTACTAAGAAAATAATCAAGCTCCCAAAAGCATGAAGCTCAATTCTACCAGCATTGTCCACAAAAAAAACATCAAAAGCACTTTGTCTCTCTTTCTCTGATATTCCGCAGGTAGAGTGGACACAAATCCAACCACCCAGCCTTTCACACATTCTATATTGGCCAGAGGGCTTCTGCTACATTTTCTCTGCAATGCTCCACCGTTCTCTGGTCTCTCGCTCTCTCGCTCTCACATACGCAGACACATCGAAAACAACATGGATCCCATATGGAAAAGAGGGCAGGAGATTGAAGTGCAAGCTGTACTTTAACACCTAAG
Organism: Parotocinclus maculicauda; assembly: GCA_034780255.1. NCBI lineage: Eukaryota > Metazoa > Chordata > Actinopteri > Siluriformes > Loricariidae > Parotocinclus > Parotocinclus maculicauda. The sequence continues at coordinate 24,817 of JAUZSU010123178.1, forward strand.
TTCATTACATATTCATGTATGTGTTATTACTGAATGTAGACCATTAGACCGAATGTGCATGGGTAAATATAGACACTTAGTAGATGCTCTAGAGAAGGTTAATTGGGCACCATGACTAAAAATAGGTGTCAGATATGTGGAATAATTTATATGTATACTGTAATCTTTTACAGTACTTAAACAGTAGTGCATTAACTGATTCATTTCTGATTAGGTTACAGTGGATCCAGAACTTATCCCTAAAATTGTATATTGCAGAAATATACCTTGAAATCACCCAGACTTATAAAGATAACTGGTTCCCATTTAGAGTCGATAATAGACCTTCTGTCATGTTTTGAGAAGAGAGTCAACAGAGAAATCAGGAAACCGGCAAACATCTTGTGCTGCGTGCTTACACCATTGTGGACTTCAATTGTCAATCCTGACTGGGCAGAAAAAAAATTATGAGCAGTATGATCACAGAAGAAATTGCTGAAAATAGAGGGCTTCAAAAGATTTTTTTAAAGCTTTCAGGGAGCTCTTGGGAGCAGTAATAAAAAAGTCCCTCTTGAATTAAGCGAAGCAAATAAGCAAATTTGCGTAAACATCTTAGCTAAGCATAAGATAGCAGCAGCTCTTTGGTAGTATCGGATGGAAACGAAGAGGGAATAGGGAAATGACCTATTGAAACATGGCAAACCACATATCTCTCTCTCTCTCTCTCTCTCTCTTTCTCTCACACACACACATACACACACACACACGCACGCACGCACACTCTATGGATGGCACGTCTCGATTCCCTTTGGAGCCTGATCCTGTTTACACCACTGGTGGTCCACTACGTGTACACATTATCTATCTAGCTATCTATCTATCTACCACCGCCTAACCTTTGACTTTCAGCAAAAGAGAAGGTGCAGGCATGCATTCATGCAAACATTGTCAAGAACGGTGCAGGAGAGTAGGCAAACGCTACATGCGGGACAAACCAGGTTTATTGTAACAGAATAAACTAAACTTAAAACAGAACTAAAACGTAACGAGACAACAGGCGGACCCTACCACACCTGTGTCAAACACAAAACAAAATCCAAATCATAAAGTGTAACAAAGAAAGCTTCTCCCCGGACCCACTGATCGTCCCAGTTCCCGTCTCCATACCTGTGGTCATCCACTCATCAGTACCTGAGACAGAACTCCCCAGACCCGGAGCGTCGGTTGACCCAGCCCTCAATGCTGTGCCTGCTCAAGAGCCTGAAACTGGCTAAGAGCAGTGAATATGGTATGTAGCTAGGTCTTCTCCATAAGAAGCATTTTAAGGTCCTGGAATGGCCTAGCCAGTCTTCCAAAAGATACAAAGATAATAATTGCTGTATCATACAATATTGTTTTGTATCATACGAACTGTTTTCATAGTGTTTTAATTAATATCGGTGTTGAAAATAAAACACTATGGGTAAGCTACATAAAATACTATGAAACACCCTGGCACTGTCCTCTCATTGTCCATTTCAGTCAGCGTTGTGTTTAAAAAAAAAAAAAAACAACAACAACAACAACAACTGTATTCCCAGTCAGTCCTGAGACATGGAATTAGAGATCAATTATATATTGATATGAAATAACTGATTGTGTTATATGTTTTTACAGAAAAAAGTGACAGCAGGACTAACAAGGCTATTTCACATTGAAACTCCATTAATATTTAAAGACATATTGGATTTAGTCTTTTTACCATATCTCTGCTACAGCGCTATCATCTAATATTTGTATATGAGAGTTTTGAGAATTAATTCATCTATATTAATACAGCATTATGGCCACAAAAGACTAATACCAAATTATAATATTGCTTACATTATATGGACAACAATATTGGGACACGCCTCAATCACTGAATTCAGGCATGTAATTTAGTCCCATTGCCATATATGCAGAACATCAATCACCGAGCCATGCTACCTGCTTTTACAAACCTTTATGAAAAGTTTGTAAAACATTTGTTATAAAAAGCATGGTACATGTCAGTGTGTGAAATTCCTTCCCTACTAGATATTCCACAATAAACTGTAAGTAGTATTATTAAAAAGTACAAGCATTTAGGAACCACAGCAACTCAGCCCCAAAGTGTCAGACTATTTAAAGTTAAAAAGCAAGGTCAGTGAGTGCTGAAGCACATAGTGCATAATAGCCACCAACATACTGCTGACTAAGTTCCAAACATTCTCTGGCAATAAGATAAGCACAAAACTGTGCTGAGAGCCCCTTGGTCAGAGATTCTATGACCGAACAACTGCATGCAAACCTTTCATCACCAAACAATACCAAGCATTGAAAGGAGTGAAGTAAACCACATTGCCACTGGACTGAGAGTATGTGGGCCTATGGACAAAAAAGATTCCACCTCTCTCAAACTGCCACTATTGTAAAACTGTTTAAATTGTATGTTTTTATATAATGGTGTCTGCTAAATGCTGTAAATGTGAAGTCTGGAGCAGTAAAATCATGTTCTATAATGTGATCAATCACAGTCTGATGAACTCGAGTTTGGTGAAAGCCAGAAAAACATTACCTGCCTGACTGTAAAGTTTGGTGGAGGAGAGATAATAATATGCATGATATTTTTCAGGGGTAGGCCTAGGCTCCTTAATTCCAGTCTCACTGAATCGTAATGCTTCAGCACACAAAAAAATTGACAGTATTATGCTTCCAACTTTGTTGGAACCTTTTGGGGAAGTTCATTTTCCCACTCCAGCATGGCTGAATAAAGGCATGGTTCAGTGAGTTTTATGTGGAAAAACTTGACTGGTTCACGCAGAGCCCTGACCGCAGCCCCATCAAACACCTTGGGGATGAACTAGAACAGCGATTGCATCTGACTTCAGCAATGGTCTTGTGAATAAATGGTCAAAAATACCCACAGACACAGTCAAATTGTGTAAAGATGAGATGTATTATGTATGATGTAGTAAATTATGAAGTCATATGACACTTACAAGCCTATTATCAGCTTACTTACATGGTTTTGCATTACCTTGGTGGTCAAAATAGTTCCCAGATCTACTTAATCAATTATTCTGTACACATAATCATAGTCTGAAACAAAAATAGTTGTAAATATACAAATAGTCGTGTCATGATTTATATTCTTGGCCCAGTGCCAAAGCAGAGAGAGACGGCTGGATATTATAGCCATCTGTCTGCCTGGTCTACACATATCTACAGAGCCATGGGATTTCTCTGCCCATGTATAACCAGTCACTCAGGGAGATCTAGTCCCATCATTGTTAAAAACATCTGTCTCTGAACAGGAAGGTCATGTTTTTTACATGTAAGGAATTATGGGCTCACAACAGCTGTTCCCTTTTTTTTGTGCAAGGCACTGATAACATATCTGCGATTCTTAGCAAATGTAGAGTCAGGGGAGATAGTTGGCTAAATATTAAAATTTGCTGTACCCTCAGTGACGATACTGTAAATTGGAAGGTCACTTAAAAAAAGTATAACTATCAATAAAATGCCATTACAATTTTAATCATAAGTTTGGATTTTCATCTTGTTACACATCTTATTTCCCAAATAGAAATTGGTTAAGACATGCTGGGAACAACCTTAAATGACATTCAGTAATACTTCTAGAATAGTTAATACTTATTTGTACATGCCAAATCAAGGTTTTATTGTTTAGAACAGGAGTAGAATAGGGAAAACAAAAGCCTTAGTCACTGCACCACTGTGTTGTACTGCTATCAAAAATCATTGTAGGTAATTATCTAAATATCACTTCCTTATTTAACATGCTCAGACAAAGTTATTTTATCAGAATTCAAGACAAATATTATTATAATCATAATTATGTAAATATAGCACTCAGTAATCAAGTCTGTGTGATGAGTAATTGCCTCCATGGCATCACATTTTAAGGTTTACTTTATATTAAACACAAATAGGGCTGACAGAGAAGTTACATCCATTTTAAATTCAAAAGCTGTCAAATTTGTTCTGCTCGTGCATGTAAATACTGTATTGCATGGTGAGTGTAAAACAGGACATTGCATCGAGGACATTCTAGCACTTTTTTGGGTGACATACATTATCTCTGTGTGTGCATATATATACATTTAGCAATCAAATATAAGCCAACAATGAACCCTAATTACCATACAAGTGTTAACTTTATTATCCAGTGTAGCAAATCCAGTACACTCTCTCTTGGGTATTTCCTGATTGAGAACCCAGACAGAGCCTGAAATAACCCTTATTTGAATGTTCTATTAAACACTAATAATTGTGCAATGCAAAGGCTTACAACTCAGACACTATGGATTGAAATGGGATGTGTAAAGAGTTCCTACCATTGAATATGTAAATCCTCAAGTCTTGAAGAGGCTGACAAATCAAATGCCTGACTGTCCTATTTTTAGAGGTTCCTTCCTAAACTGTTTATAGTGAGCCCCACCTCTTCATTTGCAGGACACAAATTTAAGCTAAAGTCAGCTGTCTTATATTATCAGCTGTTTTAGTGTGCAGTCAGAGTCTCAGACATTATATAACAGGGTTTTAGCAATATGACTGGCAGTGTTTTCACCTAATAGATACTTTGTGCTGTAGTTCACTGTAAAATAATTTAGGTACAATAGTTTGCCTGAAGCATTGACAGAAAAAACTCCAAACTTTTCTAAATTTATTTGTCAGACACTTCTCTATAGTACTGTTTAAGTCTTAGCCGTCCATTAGATTAACAAAGGCAACTGATTATATAGATTTACTTCTCTGACACTAGTGGCTGCATAAACAAAACAACAACACGCCAATTAATTATGCTGGTGATGCTATTACAAGATAAAGTTACTTCAAAAAGAAAGTTTTTCTATATTTATGCATTAATTACATCTAAAACATCATCAGATTTTCACACAAGCATTAAAAGTAGATACACAGAACTGTATTTGAAAAAAGAGCAAAACATTCTTTGTTCATTTATTATTGAGGAAAATGATCCAATATTACATATACAGGGGTTAGACAATGAAACTGAAACACCTGTCATTTTAGTGTGGGAGGTTTGTGATGTATCAAGAGCCACG
>JAUZSU010123179.1:0-17878 GCA_034780255.1 Parotocinclus maculicauda
TAGAATTTTGAGGAAAGAGATTAATTTAATACAATTTGGAATAAGGCTGTAACATAACAAAATGTGGAAAAAGCGAAGCGCTGTAAATACTTTCCGGATGCACTGTATAAAAGGGTGAAAGTGCTGGAGTATCTGAATGTTCCCTGCTCTTGAAAGTGCACCTCCTGTATTTCCCAGCCTCTGTAATACTTCTGCAAGATGACTTGCCTAAATGTGAAGCTTAGAGAGCCATAGCACTCCTTGAAGCTGGTCAAACACAGACATCAGTGGCAACAGCACTTGGAACATCCCAAAGCATGATTAGCAGATTGTGGAATCGTTTTACCTACAATATATCTATGTATCAATTATTTCCCCTGGCAAGACCACATTTAGATTTAATATCTCTATTTATCATGCATGCAGAAAGAAACACACAAATAAGCTTCTGAAAATATTGCATCTAAGCGGTGAGCTACTAAAGACAATCTTTTTCTCGACAGGCACACAAGCACGTCTTCGAAACTTAAATACAGCAATGTACAATATATGGATTTTTTTATGGCATCTACTTCTAAATCTATTAAAATTAATACAGATTTAGTTCCCCCTTTGCACTATATAACAGCTAGCACTCTTCTGGGAAGGCTTTCTACACGATATTGGAATGTTTCTACAAGATATTGAATGTGAATACAGAAAAGCAGCTGTGAGGCCTGCCACTAATGTTGGTTGAGAGGGCCAGACTCACAATCTGTAGAATTTTACAAAGTCCAGTGGCAGCATGCTTTACACCATTCCACCTGCCATTGTGTTTGGATGTAGTGCTTGTATGCAGCTGCTCAACCATGGCCATTCCATAAACCTTTCTGTGCACACTGTGCTGACGTTAATGCCAGAGGAGGTTATCAGTTATTGAGTCAGCTGATCATTTACGACATTTTAGTACTGTGACCCCACTCTGTAACTTTACGTGGTCTGCCACTTTTTGATTCAGTTGCAGTTCAGTTACACTTCCAATTTTCAATAACAACACTTACAGTTGATCGTGGATTATCTAGAGATGAAAAGATTTCACAAACAAACTTTTTGCAATTGTGGCATCCTATTACAGTACCATACTCAAATTCACTGAGCTCTTTAGAACAACCCATTTTTATATTGTATGCAGACAGCATGTGTAGGTGCTAGTGTTTATACATGTGGCAATGGGACTAAATTAAAAACATGAATTTACTGATTAAGAAGTGTGTCATAATAATTTTGTCCATACAGTGTATCCTCATTTTACAAATTATTTTGATATTAATGAGTTACAGAGAAACAAATCTAAAATGGTTTAATTAAAAATTCTGTATCAATTATTGCAACCTAAAACAGATGTTTTATTAACATACTGACTATATGGATCCATATCTGTTAAGTTAATATTATTTCACATTTCGGTTTATGCTGATAACAGACTGTGGAGTAACTGTACTGTTACCATTGAGCAGAAGTTGCAAACAGGAGCCGTACAGAAGCACAGCTTTTATAACCTGTTTTACAAGTTTATTAAAGAATTAACACAGACTGTGGTACACAGCACTTCACAAATATATCAAACAAGCACAAGCAAACTGCAACCACTGCAGAAAAAGAGAAAAAACAAACAACTATCAACTTCTATATTGCGCACCTTGCGTAGCACCATACCGAAATTTACACATGGTTCATGCAAGGCAAAGCACAGCTCTTTCTCTCTCTCTCTTGCACACTGCCCCACGCACTCTCACACATGTTGGAGGGCAGCCATGGTTCTGCCGTATCATGTCAGTAATGTTCTACTTAAGAGATTTCAGTAACAGTGCTTTACTTGTTCATTATTTCCTAATAAGATTTCAAAAGCGGATATAGCTAGTTATATCCTTACAATGTGTGAATTACAGGTTCTTTGCTTTATAGCCATTTCTACTTCTATTTAGAAAATAAGCAGACTACTATTAATTAACTGCATCATTAACATTGATTTTGAGAAGTACCCCAGTGCACATAAGAGTGTAGAACAAGGTGTGCACGAGACAGGAAAGTAACTACTCAGCCTTGAGTTATTGATTGCCTTTTTTCCTTCAGGGCAAAGCCCCATCTCCCTCTCCTTCCCACTAATACAAAGCACGAACAGTACAGTTCCTGCTACGCAACTAATCCAATATTGAAAAGAATCTTCTTTTTGCCTCCTTTTCTCTCTATCCATCTCTCTCTCGCTCTCAATCTCTCTCTCTCAATCTCTCTCTCTCTCTCACGCACACACGCACGCACACAGACTCTACAGTCAGAAATAATATTAGAACCTTTTCAACTTTCATTCTACACCATGTTCTGGATGTCTGCCTTTGTAGGATTAACAGCGAGGTTTACATTTTACAAGTGATATAGCTGTCAATAATTGTGCATTGACAACTGACACCGCTGGTATATGAACCACAGACACTCCAAAAGGCTAAATCATTTAGAGATATACAGTACTACCAAAAAGTCTTAGGCCACCTTTAGATTTGTTGTTTTAGCCTATGAAATAATGACCATACATAATACATGGGTGATGACTGAAGGCCAAAATTTCTTGGATTCGCTACTCCATTATGTTCTTTCTCACTCATCTTCAGTGCAATTGTAGTGAGCTTTAGCATATGTTTGCCTTTTACCTTGTTTCCCCTCTGAAAAAAGTTGTTTCTTGACTGATAAACCTTCTAAAAAGATTATTTCAAAACCACACCGCTGATGATGTGCCCCCCAAACAATAACAAATAAAATAAAATTATATTAATAATAAAACAAACAAAAAAACACCTTGTGGAAATTGGGAACATTTTGTTAACAGTAGGAGTGTAATGATAGCACTTACTATTCTTTCAATTCATGCTGGTTCGGCCATAATACAATATTCTATTAATTAGATATTTTTGTTGGTTTGACAGACAAAAGCAAATAATGTTGTAACAAAAACTGCTGGGACCTACAAATACATAATATATAATAAAATTAGGGAATATTTCTGTTATGTAAACAATTTTAGGTTAAATCTGGATGTTCCACTGAGCTAAAATCTATTATTATTATTTTAGTGACTGCTTGTCTTCAGATAAACCTTGTAATGGTCATCACTTTCCATGAAGTTTACATGTCCAGTTTTTGGGTGCAGAGTGCCATTCTGAACAAGACACAGAACTTGTGGTTGTTTACATAATGGTGCGTAAGCCATGGTCAATACCTGTGTACAGTAATCTGTTCTTTTAGTAATCATGTGGTGTGAAACTAATGAAATTAAGGAATTTTGATATTAAGGAATATCAAAGCAATTAGCACCAGGTAAATTTCATTTAATCTCAGGTAGCTCCAGCTTAGCAGCACAGGATTCATGCTATACTTCATGCTACCCTATATTTTTTTTGACAAAACAACAAAGCATAGACTTTGGCACAGTTGATCTTAGATCAGTGGTATTTTTATCATTTCATGTTTGTTCAGCGACCACATGTCTGAGCACTGCAATAATGAGAGCCACGTTATCACTTAGGTGGTACAATGGCAAAGTGCAATCACTCACCAGTCGTTTTAGAACACGAAGCAGCAGCCTCTGTTGTCTGGGCTCAGTGTGTAGCTGCAGAGAGTGTGCAATGCTGAGCAAGTCTTCAGGATTCAAATGATCAGCTGCATCTCCACCATACAGCTGAGCTAGCAGGGATAAGCACTGACTGGCCTCCTCATACACCTCACCATTACCACAAGGCAGCTGAAGAGAGAGAAGTTCAGAAAATATTTGAATGCTTGGCTGTGCATTTTAGTTTTAACCAGTGTCTCCTAAAGAAACATGCATTTTAAGCAAACTGAAATAAGCACAACAATTTGTGTTCTACTTACACTGCAAAAAAGAACGATTTTTATAGAAGGAGACTGCACGGCACAGAATTTAGACTAAATAATAACACATAAGCTCAGTGACTTGTAGCCCAAGATACTGATTTCTAGTAATACATATAAAATAAAAATACATATAAATAAATGCAATGATTGGATGCTGCTCCCTAATAATCTACATAAAACTTTTGCAACAATTGTTCTTGTTAAATGCTTCATTTTACACCAAACCAACACTTAGTTTGCCTGAATTTAGTCAACCGTAATAAAAAATCAATGGCATGGACAGTCCTAGGAGGTCCGTTCAGCAAAGCATAGTGGTTACTGTGCTCCGTGGTATCTATTAAACCTGGTAAATATCTGATTGTTTGAATCGGGTGTGTCTGAGCTGGGATATCACTAATTTCAGCTGTGCACTAAACTGTACTTTTCGGTATCGTGTTGAAATCACATCATTAGGTGTAAGGTGGTAATTACAGCTGTTTTAAGTCAGTCTTTGTCCAGTCTTGGCTTTCCGATAAAAGAGCGTTTAATATTATCGTAAGTCGCAAGCCTTGGTTCACGCACATAGTGATATGAACATTGTCGCCTCTCTGTAGCATCAAATAGGAAGAAGCAAAGTGAGTACAGGTACATTTCTTCCTCATCCCCAAAATGGACTCTGAAACAGTGTTTTTATTTGGATATGCAACATTTCAAATGCATGATACTGTATGTGTAGACATATTTTAAAGAATCTTTCCAAAGTCATCCATATTCCAAATGTCAAAACACTACTTTAAAGTCCATTTAGGGGATGAGCCTGAAACATTCCTGTACTCACTTTACTGCTGGAGAGAGCTCACCAACTGGTTGTCGACAATGTTCATGTCGCTATTTAAGTTAACACAGCTATCCTGACCAAAGAACACTCTGAAGTTCCAACAACATTGACATTTACAATGAAATTTGAACTTCCAAAAATGAAATTGTTTGTGACTGTATGTATTGTTGGTATTGTTTATGACAGTGTATTTATTAGAAAAAAGATGTCTAAATCTAATTTGTATACAAAAGCAAGTTTGTTTGACACAGGAAAACATTTTTGCTGAAAAAGCAGGGATAAAGGCACTGCTTTACTGATATAGACATGACTGTTCAAATAGAAGTAATTGGGGGAGTGTAGCACAGATCCTTAGAGATCGAAACATTCATAATTATAAGCTAAACATTTCTGTCAGGGGAGTGGTTTAGCGGCAGTGTACTCTCCCAAAGCAGCACTACCCCAAAGATAGACAGACCGAGCCTTGAAACCATGGGGATTTTCCCTCCCATTCCCCATAAAGCCTGTGGACAGAGCTCTGGGATCCCCTTTTTCTTTCTCTACTGCAGCCCCCTTCATAGAAATCTAATCTCATGAGGCCATGGGGCAAGGACTGGCCACACCTAATCCTGCCCCCTTTTTGTGATGCCGCCAGCCACTCCAGAATGGGAGGAATGCTAAAGGCCTAAACAATGGCTCCCAAAGAGCGCCGCCTCTCTGCCCTTGACGAGGGGCGGAGAAGAAAGAGGGCCTCAGGCTGAAAGGCCTTTGGTGTGTGTGCACGGGCTCACTGGCCCAGTATTGTTCACATGCCAACACAGAGTCAGTGCAGAACAAGAGTTAACACCTGCTTAGCCAGGCTAATAAAACCACCTTGTTTACTTAGCATAGCTAGTTGATGCACCAGGGAAATGGAGCAGAGGAGCCTAATGGGAATGGGTGGTTGAAAAGAGGGAAGGAATCAGAGAGATTAGGGTGTGTTAATACCACTGTGTGTGCTGAATGGCTGATTGCAAGAGAAAAGAGAAAGAGAACTGCTGGGGCCTACGGGGACATGTAGCACTGCTGCCCTCTTATGACCTCTAAGTGTGCTCTGATGACTGACAATAAGTTTTCAGTGACTGGCAATTCTCTTTACATTACTTTGCTTCTTTGCTTACATGCACTTTTCTGCAGCTACACATCAAGCACCATTACTTGGCATTCCTTATTTTCCCACTTCATTGCAGAAAAATTGGTAGCAAGTATTTGTCCTAACTGTTCCATACTAATTTCTGAGAAGAAAATTGGAAAAGCCTGTACCTTCAGAATTGATAACACAGATGCTGAATTAATTATAAAAACCTTCCAGTCCATATCAGAGAATTCATAATTCACAGTACACACTCAAGCATATACCATAAATTTACTACCAGGCCATGGCAAACCTGCATAGGGTGCCTGACCAGGTGTGCCTGGTGGCCCCCAACTTGATAAAGGCAAGTCATATTCATTTTTATAGCATTCTAAGTAGCACTATCTCAAAGCAGCTTTACAATTTTAGAATTTAACAATCTACTATTGTTCTTTCTAGCGTTTTTTTCTACTATGGATCGGTCTGCCTACTAGGATCCTTGTAGGCACGTCCGTCTCCACCTGGCTCATTGACGCAGTCATTGATACGAGATTAACTTAAATTAACTTAACATGCATGTCTTTGGACTGTGGGTTGTAAAGGGAGTATCCATAGTAAACCCACACATGCACGGGGAGAACATGCAGACTCCGCACAGAAAAGACCCAGGCCACTCCACCCTGGGATCAAACCCAGGACCTTCTTGCTGTGAGGTTACCCCTCAAGCCTACGTGCCGCCCCAGATTACCTTCTGATATCTATCGCCAATCGCAAACTGAACAAGCCAATGGTGACAGTGGAAAGGAAAAAAAACTTAATAAATGCTCAAGGAAGGAACCTTGGGAGGACCAAGACTTAAAAAGGGACGTATCCTCCTTGGGTGGCTTAGGTGTTAAATACAATAATTAAACTTCAATAGTTTAGTAATAGTTTAAAAACAGATCAGAAGTAACATTAACGAATAAATACAACATTGTACAAAATAAGTCAATTAAACAATTAAAATGATTTATAGCGTCCAACAAATAAAACTAACATTAGATCAAGCAAAAGATCGAGTCCTCAGCAGGAAAGTCCTTGGCGGCATGTTGTTCCCAGCTGACCAGAGGAGGAAGAGCGTTACTGTCCTCTGCCATGGCACGGGCATGGTGCTGATGACAGAAAGAAGGCACAGCCAGGGCTAAAACTTAGGTCAAGTGAACTGCCCAACCCAATCATCATACCACTGTAGAAGGATGTTAAATGTAATTTTAGGTCACTAACATGTTATTTGATAAGGGGTGCCCTAACTGTCAAAAAATGTTTTATTTCCTCTCTATTTAGCTTTGAGAGCTTTTCAGTCCAATATACCCAGTGTTTTTAATGGCACTTAACAAAGGTCCTTAGTCATTTACACATATATGTATTTGCCTTTAAAAACAAGTAATGAATTTCCCCTTGTATTGGAAAACATTTGGACCACAGCATCATATGCAGGGCAGCACAGTGGCTCAGTGGGTAGCACCGTCTCACAGCAAGAAGGTCCTGGGTTCAGTGGAGCAGCCTGGGTCCTTTCTGTGTAGAGTCTGCATGTCCTCCATGTGTCTGCAAGGGTTTACTCCGGGTACTCCGGTTTCCTCCCTCAGTCCAGGGAGTCCAGACATGCGCGTTAGGTTAATTGGTGTCTCTAAATTGGCATTGACTTGTGTGTATATATAACTAGTTCTGATATAACCTTGAGTGTGTCGCTGAAATGGCCACTGATGCTAATAGTGATTAAACAAGCAAAATAAACAAGCAAGCTTTATATGTAATACAGCCATCTTTACCAAGAACATCCAAATAATACTTAAACACCTACAGCAATCACTAAATGATGGATGGATAGTAGTAATGGTTTCCTAAAAAAATATTAGATATGGGTTTCTTTCCTTCAGTACAAATCCATTAGACTCTCAATATAGGAAAAATGCGATCAAATTGTCTGTAATAATGACCCCAAATAACATGGATTTGTTCTTACACTACATCTACAAATAAATTACAACCCCAAATCAAAGTTGGGATGCATTTTCAATTTATTAATTAAATAAAGTCTCTATTATAGACAGGTCAGGACTACAGCCAGGCCAGTTCAGCATCCATAACCTCTTCTTTTACAGCCATGCCTTTGTAATCAGTGCAGCATGTGGTTTTGTATTGTCTTGCTGAAAATTCATGTACATCCTTGGAAAAGATGACGTCTTGAAAGCATCTTCGGTTGCTCCATCTTAATGTACTTTCCTGCATTAATCCAGAAGTGTGTGGGACTAGACTTAAGATGAACTTGTGTATGGAGTGTCGCCAAGATGGCCACTGACGACAATAGCGACGTTAAAGAAGCCAAATAAACAAACAAACAAACAATCCAGAAGTGTAGATGACCGTTGATAAGGGTACTGACACAACCCTGGCTGGACCTTGTGACCTTTGGTCTGGAACAAACTGCAACCACTTCTTTCAAAAAAGCTGGAATTGGAATACAGATTTTTTTTCTGACAATAGTACATGTTTACACTGTGTGATGGTCCATTCCATATGTCTCTAAACCTAGAGAAGTCTAGGCTACTTCTGTGTAAACACGCAGTTCTGTTTAGGCTTGCGCCCTTTCAATTTAATAATAAAAAAAAAAGATCCTCATTACTAGCCCTAAATTGCCCCATCCAAACCATTATTGCAAAGCAGAAAAGCATCTTTATTAACAAATGAGATGAAGCTGACCAGACAAAACACTAAATATTTTGTTCATTGTGTCTGCAATAAATACAAATTAAAGTACATGCATGACACTGCATTTGTTTGTTTCTTTGTTTGTTTTTTCCTCATTTTCCATACCGTCTCAACTTTTTGTGATTTGGTGTTGTACATTACCATGCTTGATACTAACAACCTTGCAGGAATCCTGCTGGAAATCCTGCCTAGAATTAATTCACAACCACCCAGAAGCAACTGTTCTATTATGCAGGAGATGTACAAATATTTTATTAAACACTGTCCATAAGTAACTGGAGAGCTATCGTTTCTCCATGGTTCAGGGGATTATATATTATAAAAATTATATTATACAAATTAGCATAATCTGTTAAACAACGATTGTCTACCACAGTGATACTAAAATGCAGATTGCTACCTAAAACTCTGATATAAGTTTAGAACATGTAGTACTAGGCCTCTTTTTTACAACATCCAGAAAGTATTGGATTGCTTGGTGAAAAGTATAAAGACACTTCTAATTCAGCCACAAAACCGGGAATAGGTGCAAAAATAAACTAAACATTAAAGTCTTGTAACCGCCATTGCCAAAGTAACTTGCCAGTCACTTGACAGTAACACTGCCCAGCTGGTAAATGGTTACATTTGGTAAACAAAGTGAGAATATAAGAACAACAACAGCTTAACCTCGAATCAGAAAGCCACACAAGCATACAGATTGGGAGCGCCAAACAAAGCATGCAAATGTTGAGCAGTTCGTCACTACCTACTGTAATAATGTTTTAATAATAATTTAAACAATCATCTTTGCAATAAAGTTCATTCTATTGCAACAAAATGCACTATTTTAACAGTGTCACCAAATATAAATAACAAACAATCTCACTCAGAACAGGTGGTGTAGGCCAGGGGAACATGACATACAATTGCACCCTCTGGTGTTCAAAATTTGCAATACCATTATATAGCAGTATGCATCGACCAAATCCATTGCATCACAATGTATCATTACAACCCTAGTATTTTGTATGTTATCTAGTTTGTGTGTGCTATCACACATGCACGACCATAGCAATTCAGTGCCTAACTAAATTCTACTGAACGAAAGCTTTCTCAGAAGAACGCTGTTGAAGGCAAGGGGCAACTACATGTTAATGCCCATTGCTCACTGAACGAAATTCAATTTAAGCAAAGCTGAAAGTTAAGGGTCTATCTTTGGCATAGGTTTTCAAATGCAAGCTGTTTACCCCATGCCCCCTGAGAGACGTTCTGTTCATCTGTCCTAGGGCACCAGATACCCTTTAAAAACAGGCACACATACACAGTGGTCTGCTCTGTTTTCACACAAAGGGGCAGACCAAGCTAAACTCTTAAGCTATATGGGAAGGAGGTGCAACAAGCTTAGACAGTGTTATGTAACGTCCTGAACATTCAAATACAAAACAGGTCAAGCACATTGTGCACACACTTCACCAACTGAAGGAACATGTGCAAATGTGTGATGGTGCTTGTCTAAGTGTGGGACCGAGTGTGTATGTATGAATGCTGATGGTTTGGCACTTCATGAAAGCACCATTTTAGCAAAAGGAGTCACACATACACCCACACTCGCAGTGAGGGCAGACGGTCCATGATGCATGGCTCTGGGCGGGTGACCGTGCTACAGTAGTGCTGCAACCCCCTGAGCCTGTTCCCCATGCCATCTGTGAGACTGCAACATTGCTGCTATACCCACAGCAGAATGTTCAACAATGTTCAATTCTATTACTTCAGAAACACACTCCTCTGCTCTGTGGTCGCTCCCACACATTCATAATAAATAGCTTGCAGTATAAATATATATAACAAAGACTTTGCAGGTATGGACATAACATGCAAGATGCATGTTATAATCCCATTCCAGTTTCTAATACCTATGCGACAACTAACTGTGATTGACTTCACTGTTATCTATCTAACCACAAGTGGAATACTAATATAAGAAATTATTCAAAATGCATTGTCAATTCATTATTGACAAAGGAATGCAATCAATTGAACGAAATATTAGCACTTTTCATTAAAGATGAAGGATGAAAACTATGAATAATGAATGCCCCTGTGCTGCTGATTGATCATTTTCGAAAGAGCACACCAAGAATAGGTTAATGCAGTTAAAATGAGTACTACATTCAGTTATAAAGCCATTAAAAGTTTCATATTAAGACTACTTTCTTCAATAGATTTTAAAGGCTTAACTGGGAATAGGTGTAATCCATTACAGAGAAGACAGAACAAACTTCTTAGCCTGTGCTTGTGTGTTCATGAGTGCATTCTCGCATGTAGAGCCTAGAGTGTGTTTACATGTACAATATAATCCCATCATAATCGGATTTCTGCAGTGATCTGATTAGTAATAATGTAGTAATGTAAAGAGGTCCGACTTCTGTCGGATTTCTCAGCCTGTGCATGCACATATGAACGTAAAGTTGTCCTGGAATTGGCTAGAGGGATTAATAGGTCAACTTATTCAAAGACACTTTGCTTCTTCCCGGCTTGTTACCTTAGACCTGGTTGCTTGTTTCTCTCACACTCTGAAATTAAATGTAGCACCCACGAAATGGCTAATGTTTGATACTGATAGCAACTGTCAGACTATGTTTGTGTGCATGCCCCAGCTGAGAAAAACTGATAAAAATCAGAGAAAGGGTATACATGGTCTGAGAAATCTGATTACTCCGATAAAGTCCAGATCTCTTAATCAGATTTCTCTTAAACTGATCTACGAAATCAGGAATATGTTGTTTATATGAACTTTGCATGACTGACCCTGAAATGCAGTGCATGCTTGATAATTTCATTATACAAGTTTGAAGTTTCTCTATGATTACTGACTGGTTGCAAAGTAGAAATGTGTCATATAAACACTGAGCGTCCCCATAATCTGGAATAATTCCAAAATATTTCACAAATTTGACCACCACTGCTTTAGCATTCCTACAGTCAATGAAACGTTGCCAGTTGTGGAATGTTTTGTTTCTTTAAAATAGCTGTTTCGTTTGTTTGTTTGTTTATTTGGCTTCTTTAATGTCGCTAATCGGCATCAGTGGCCATCTTAGGGACACACACAAGGTTATATCCATACAGAGGTTCATCTCAAGACTAGTCACACACACACAGACACACACAGACACACACAGACACACACAGACACACACAGACACACACTCAATGCCAATTTAATCAATAATAATAATAATAATAATAATAATAATAATAATCAGTTAACCTAACATGCATGTTTTTGAGCTGTGGGAAGAAAACCGGAGTACCCGGAGTAAACCCACACAGACACGGGGAGGACATGCAGACTCTACACAGAAAGGACCCAGGTTGCTCCACTCTGGGATTGAACTCGGGACCTTATTGCTGTGAGGCAGCGGTGCTACCCACCGAGCCACTGTGCTGCTTAAAGTAGCTTGCCATTTTTATTTTTTATCCTACAAGTGACCATAATTTGGAAGGTAATCTGTTGTGTCATTCTTGTTTAGTTCAGGGTTGTGTGGAATTTATTATAATGTTAAACAGGTGAACAATTTCATTTGAAATGTAAATCATGATTGGGAAAAATGACTCTTCTTGAAAGCTTTGGTTTCTCCCACCAAACAAGACACGAACCAACCAGAGCAAATTTCTCTAGCTATTCTGGATAAGGGCGTCTGCTACATCGCTAAATGTAATGAAATGAAAGTTTCAAGAGTCAAAAAGTAGTTCATATTTTTTAAATAATTATTATAATTTATAGCAACTGCAATGAATAACTGTACCAGTTGCTACTTAGGAATAACTGTATTGAAAAATAGCTGTCTGCTAAATGCAGCCCGTTTGGACAGTTGAATGTGAAATGCACATAACACAGGCTCAACCAAGACAGACAAGCGGTGTGACAGCCTCCACTCAACTAAAAAAAAGAGTAAAGCAAATTACCAAATCTATCGCAGCTTTTATTGGCAGGGATTTGTGCCCACATTCAGTCTTAAAGAACCAGGGCTATGTTGCGTACTTTGGAGTCAAGATGCAGAGCCCCATTTCAAGATATTTCATGCAAACCATATACTAGAAGACTCTGAACTGAAAATACTTTTAACAGACTGAAGTCTGACACTCTCTAACATCTAAAGACACGTCACAGACTATGATTTTGCACAAACTAGGGATCTTTTATGGTCGCTGTTTGCAAGACTCCTACTAGATTGCATTTGAGATTATATCAAAACTTATGAGAACAGACAATAACAATAGTAATAATAATAATTAAGGGGCAGCACGGTGGCTCAGTGGATAGCACCACTGCCTCACAGTAAGAAGGTCCTGAGTTCAATCCCAGGGTGAAGTGACCTGGGTCCTTTCTGCGTGGAGTCTGCAAGGGTACTCCGATTTCCTCTCACAGTCCAAAGACATGCGTGTTAGGTTAATTGGTGTTTCTAAAGTTGCTCTTAATGTGTGACTGTGTGCGTGACGGTGTGTGTGCGCCCTATGATGGATTGGCACGCCGTCTATGACTGCTCACAATTCATTATATTAAACGCTGTATTACAATCCAGTGTTATTTCAGTGTTTAAATCTTACATATTTTAATAATTTCCCTTACTTTTTGTAGTGCAATAATTATTAGAAAATAATAAATCCATTTATAAATACAACCTCAAATCAGAAACAGTACGAAAACAATGCAAAACGGAAAATGCATATAAAAATATGTTATTATTATAAAACGTATTCTAAATTATTATTATATTATATATTATAAACGCTATTTAAGATTTACTTTGCCTTTTATTTAACTGCAGACTGTATGAATCTGTGATATTCCATGCATAGTCTAGTCAAAAATTACTTATTTAGTCAGAAAGTATTTACCACTTTGCAATGACACAAAAGATGTTTTGGCACAGAGGATACCAAGTTATTTAGTGTTTCAGGTGTTATTTTATCCAATTCATCCAGCAAACATGTTATAAGATATGCAACAGTAAGAGGTCATCTTTGGCGCATTTTAAAATTCTAAATTCTTCACACACTCTCTATTGGGGACAGGACAGGACTATAGGCAGGCCAGCCTGTACATTACACATTATACATTGCAGAGGGAGAAATCCCCCTTTCCAATATTTACATTATTTTAATTTTTTTAAATAATTTTCTCATGCATTTTTTAATAAACTTGAGATCCTCTTGCCATCGCTGCTCCTTAAAGACTCTGTATTTCATGGACACTGCTTTTGTACCAAATCATGATTACAATCACCTGTTGACATCACATCATTATTTATTTGTTAGGCAAATTCTTTACCAGCTCTAGATTTCCCCCGTTTTTGGTATGTGTTACAAAAATGTCTATAAGCAAATTCAATTATATTTACCAGACAAAACATAAAAAATCTCATATTCATACTGTCGATTTAAAAATATATAGATGCTATTGGGTAGCTTTAGTGGTTGAGTTCAACTGGTCATGAAAGAAATACCTAAGTGCTTTCTAGTCTTTCAAACGGCATTACTGCCTTTAAGATACAAAAAAAGGCATACACAAGAGACATTTCTCTTTTAGTAATTTACACTATTGGCAATCTTCACCACCAGAACTGTATACTTAGGCACGCAGCATCATCAGGGACTCATCTCACCCAAGCCACACCCTGTATAATCGTTTGCTCTCTGGTAGGAGATACAGTAGTATCTGTGCCAGAACTACTTGGCTCAGGAACAGCTTCCAGCTCATAAAATACACTAAAGCAGGAATTCCAAAAAAATTTGAATGCTGTGGAGAATTCCCCCACGTGTCATTAAATTGCTTCAGTTTGGTTCAATTGTCTCAGTTCGGTTCAATATGGGGAAGACTGCAGACATGACATAACTGGCCAGAAGACTGCCATTAATACCCTCCGCAGGATAAGTAAGCCACAAAAGTTCATAGCTAAGGAGGCTGGCTGTTCAAAGAGTGCTGTGTTTAAGCATATCAATGGAAAGTCTAGTGGAAGGACACAATGTGGCAGGATGCACCAGCAAAAAAGATGACCGTGGGATTCAGTTGATTATCAAAAAGAGAAGATTCAAGAATCTGACAGAGATCCAGAAAGAGTGGAATACAACTACAACTGTCGGGTTCCTCGGGTCACTTCTGAACCTGAGCCAACGCAGGAAGTGTCTCAACTGGACAAAAGAAGAAGAAGGGCTGGACCGCTGGCCAGTGGACTACAGTCTAGTTTGGTTGGACGGCCAGGCCTAGGAAGAGTTCTGGTCGTCCCAAACTTCTTCCATTTGAGGATTATGGAGGCCACTGTGCTCTTAGGAACCTTGAGTGCTGCAGAATTTTGTTTGTAATCTTGGCCAGATCTGTGCTTTGCCACAATTCTGTCTCTGAGCTCCTTGAGCAGTTCCTTCAACCTCATTATTGTCATTTGCATTGACATGCACTGTGAGGTCTTATATAGACAGATGTGTGCCTTTCCTAATCAAGTAAAATCAGTTCAATTAAACACAGCTGGACTCCAGTGAAGGAGTAGAACCATCTCAAGAAGGATAAGAAGAAATTGACAGATTGTGAGTTAAATATGAGTGCCACAGCAAAGGGTCTGAATACTTATGACCATGTTATATTTCAGATTTTCTTTTTTAATACATTTACAAAAATATCTACATGCCTGTTTTTTTTCTGTCGAGATGGGATGCTGAGAGTACATTTAATGAAAAATCTAATTAAGTTTTTTTATTTTATTTTAGCAAATGGCTGCAATGAAACGGAGTGAAACATTTAAAAGCGTCTCAATACTTTCTGTACCCACTGTATGTTGTTAAAACGACACCTGGCAGACGTTCCAGTATCCTCTCCTTGGCCAATGCAGAGCCGTGATGTACGACTGAATGTAACATTCTTCTCTTTAGCTCACTGTAACCTTATTATTCCTTTGTTCAGTGATGCTGGTTTTGTTTTTGTTTTTTTTGTAAGTAAGGGACAGTTTCTTCTTTCTGACAGTTTTCGTACTGCTCTGGCATAAACAATGACCTATTTTTTACCAATTAGTTTTTATTTGTTTTGCATTTACTATGTTCAAAACATTGGTTTAATTAGACCTTCCTTAGTGTACATATGCGTATTTTTACTTGCTTTATTTATACTTGTACCACATTTTAGATTTTTTTGTTGTGTCTAGCTGTTAATTCCTTTTTGTTGGTCAGTGTTTCTTTTTAATAAGGCAAATCCAACAGCTCACCTTTAAGCACTTTTAATGCAGACTAACTTGCATTTTATAATGATGTGAAAACATAAAATTAATTAATATAAATGATTTCGTTTGTTGTGTGTTCGCACATTTGTAATTTTCCATTGATTGTTCTTGGAGTTGTCTTTAATTGCTTTCAGGAAATTTCATTAACGTTTCTTTGTTAAGAGTACTGTCTGTAAAAGTTGATTACAATGATCAGTTGAAACATGGTTGTTTTTTTTTATATCTCTACTTTATGCACATTCATATTCCTGTTATAATATCTACTATCAATTTAAGTGTAGGTATTGTAAAGTTTAGTGTGAATTAACCCCCAGAGCGCTGTATTGCTCGTTTCTGTCTCTGTTGCTTCTGCTGCTGCTAAGGTTGTCCCAGAATGAACTCTAGCAAGACATTTCTGAGAAATCCCCAGTGTGTGTCTGCCTAATGAAAATTCTACTTAAAGTATTTGTGCTTTTTCACTCTCAGTGCACTAGCTTAATTACATTAAGATTCTGATTAAGCCGTGCACCAGGGCTAATTCTGCATTCTGTTGTACCAGTAAAATATGTTTTGTTTTGCTTTATTTCCCCCCTCTAAAATGGCTATATTAGACATGGGCTGTATATTTTGGTTTCGTTTACTTTTGGTAGTGTTGGTACTTCATATGGGCTGCCAGGAGATTTTTTTTTCTTTGGCAGTAAAGGGTTCTTGGGTACACACTTGTTTTGTGTGTGTGTGCGTGTGTACAAAAGTCTAAAGACTGTTGTGAGACTTTATTACTTGTACGATTTTCTGCTGCTTATTTGTAACAAGATGCAAATGTTTTTTTAATTTATGTGTGCGCCTCTCTTATGGTAAGTACTGCTACTTTGTTCGACCCCTGGCTACCTCTATGCACTCTAACCTATAACTATGTAACAGTGTCACTGATGGCAACGCTTTTCTTCCAGTTGTTTGTAATACTGTCTATCAATGCGTTCTTCGCTTTTGTCTGAAAAAAGTCTCAGCTCCATCATACCATCCTCTTAATTGTTACGGATTTTCCCATACAGGGTTTAACAGTATGTTACTGTAGTTTTATATAATTGTTATGAATTTCTATAAATGGCAAAAGGTTTAGAATGTTTCTAACAGTTTAGAGTTCCACTTGTTTGGAACCATATCTTTGACACATTTACATATCGTTTGCACACAGTTTTCTTATGTAAATGCCCTTTATATTTACATCACAGAAGCATAAAAAGACTGACTTTATTATGTTCGGTCAACGTTGGTTTCACCTGTTAAACTGTGCATATAGTTCTATAAATAGCTATCAGCATTAATCAACTTAAATGGTTTTGATTGTACTAGTGAATAGCTTTAATTTGAAGATATAGAAAATGTGTGGGTTTTTTTCTCACTATCTTGTTTCTCTTCCTGTAGATATCTGGAGTCTAGGAGTCATTCTCTTCATGCTGGTATGTGGACAACCGCCCTTCCAGGAAGCCAATGACAGTGAAACCCTCACCATGATCATGGACTGTAAATACACTGTACCGACCCACGTCTCCAATGCTTGCAAAGAGTAAGTGTACTGTAACTTGTACAGGCAATTTCAAGGTCAACCTTACCAGGAAAAAATAGTTATGAGCATAGGAAAAAAAGACTGCCCACTTGGGTCTATATTTAACACTCTGATCTTTAAAAAAAAATGAGATTATTTAACTGTCCAGTAAGGGAGGCACTTCCACCCAAAACGTTTCAAGAGTAGGATCAGGAGACTATTAGTTTCCACTAATATTCATCAAAAATATTTTTGAAGTTATTTTTATTTAGTTCAATTCGTCTCTGAATCCGCTGTGCATTGATAATAATGTTAATCAACCTTTTTTGATGAAGGAGTCCCATCTTTGCAGACCTTGACAGCCCACAAAAATGTGTATGTATATAGGCACATAATCCGGACATAGTTTGCATTTCTGCAGTTTTCTAATTATTCAAGTGGTCATATTAACAACATTATCTGGAAATCACATTAAGAAATCCAGTAAAGATAGCTGAAATATAGGCAATCAAGTTTCTCAGCACGTCTAACCGTACCCTGATGTAGTCTCAATCTGCAGATGC